>JAFIDM010117175.1:4131-36081 GCA_023159025.1 Thereuonema tuberculata
TAAAATCACTACAATTAAGAGGATTCGACATTCTCCATCTGTGTTAATGGGCAGCTCCACATTCCGCTCTACTGCCGCTATGTTGACGACCTCATTCGCTAAACTGATGATTCTATTCAATATAGCATAAATTCACAGTTTTTACGATATTCACATTGATATTAAGTTTAAAATGGAAAAAGAAAGAAGCTGCGGCATTCCGTGTTTGGATGTCTACGCTTTAAGGTCGGATTGTGACTATGTTAGGTCAGTGTATCGTAAACCGACAAGCACAGGTCTCACTCTGCATTTTCATTCCGCATGTCCAATGTCCTTTAAGAATAATGTCGTCAGAATGGCGATATGTAGAGCTTTCAGATTGTCTAGTTCTTTAAGTATTTTCAATGCCGAGATTCAGCATATCGGGGAGTAATTGGTTTCTAATGGTTACCCTACTGATTTTGTTTACAGGCAGGTGGCCAGTGTATTGATTGGGTCGCCATAATCTTCCTTCCCCCCCCCCACATTTTTTGTTTCTATATTTTTTTTTACTCTATCTCGGTAGGGTGGACACCTTTGCAAGATGTCTTGTGAGGTTTGCGAAACCCTTTTCCCATAGTGGTTTCACTTATTTTGCATCTTTGGTCGCTGCTGGTCGATAGTGACGTCATGCTGTAGTTTGACGTTCCATATAATCTCCCATCATCTCCTGTCATTTTACTTGTAAACGGGCAACTGGTTCGGGCCGAAACGTAGTTAATTTTAATTTCAGGTTTTTAAAAAATATCTTGTATGTTGGCCTTTTAATAATTTTTAAAAAACTCTTAACTACATATGTAAAAAGTGCTTCAGGATGAAACATTCCGAACTACAGCTGTTTTTTTTTTACACATTTTAAAACACAAATTTCTTTACATTATATTTCTGTACATTTTGTTTTAGTCTGGTAAATTAATATCGCATTATTCGTAGATTACATACAGCTTACTTTAAATAGGATATAATAAATGAATGGACTATCTGTCTTGAGGGTATTTCGGAAATGCAAATGGCCTTTGAAGATTGTCAAGTTGAGACTGCAGAAAACTGATGATTTGTCATTAATTTTATAACTGAAACAAGTTTTTTAGATAACCATTTTCATGAATAAAATTTAATTATATTACATTTTTTTGTATCACTTTTACTTTTTTTTTACCTCCACATTATTAACAACAATATCAACTCGGAATATGTCATCCTCAACTTGCTGTTCCCCCTTCAATTTTTGTTTCATTTTCATCTTTCTTTTCTAATTATAATTGTTATTCAAATTAGTAGTAAATTATTTGAGTTCCGCTTTAGCCGCCTTTTTATTACAAACAATATACCAAAAAAAGACAAATTAAAATAACTATAGAATTGAAATAAATTTTACGTGCCGCAAAATTAAGATTAATTTAAAAAAAAGACAAATTAAAATAATTAATTCTATTTAATTAATAATAAATGTTATATGCCTAGGCCTAATAATTCAACAAAATGGTAACTTTGGAAGGCACAAAGGAACCAAAAAAAATTCGCATCTCCAGTTGTCATCGGGGAGAGTCTGGGACGACCGTTTCGTCTCTTTAAGACTCATCAGCCAGACAAACTCCCACCTTCTGAGCCTGTCATCGAAGGAGTTCGTCTGGATGATGAGTTCTAAACAGGACGAAAGGCTACCCCAGACTTTTCCCGGTGACAGTTCGAGGTGCGAAATCCTTTTGGTTCCTTTGTGTCTTCCGTAATTACCCTTTTGTTGTATTTAATTACTTTACTATTTTTCTTTTCTTTCAGTTTCTTTCAAACTCCCTTTAAACAATGAAAAATCCCAATTCTGATCCTCTCTTTGACAATGTTTCTAACGATTGCCAAGTAGGCCTAAAAAATGACTAATAGAATTGAAAGAATTAAATGTAATTATTAATTAAATGGATGGACAAGTTCCATTGCAGCACTTAGAGGAACAATGTCAGGAAATCGTTAACTAAGTTAATATGAAAAGAATCTTAAATTAAAAAAAATAATTGTAGGAAGTCGATTTATTTTTCATCTTTATAGTAAATGTGAAATATTTTGCAATCGATTTGCTTACAATTAATTTTTTTTTTATATTGACTATTGAGGAAATGTAAAATTAAAAGTTTAGGACATTTTGAGTTTTATTCTTTTTTTTTTCCTCATTCCTCGATGTTTGACGTCTTTGAGGATAATCATGATGTGGAAAAATATGTGTCAATGGAAAATGCACGAGTGATTTTCTTGAGCATCATGTATAATTTGTTCGAAATTTATTCCTTTTTTCTCTCTTTTAAAGCAGAGTGCGATTTGTAGGGGAGGAGGGGATGAAGGTCAGGGGGTGTTGCCACGCCTCAGTTCATTACCAGCCGTAGATTCATCGCCAAGTGAAAATGAACCAAAATTTATAGGAGAGTTTTAAATTGTTTTATTTTAATGTAGTTGTGCTAGGTGACCTGATAAAAATGTTGTCAAATGGAAGTGATACTAAATACAAATATCCAAAATTTGTTGCTTAAAATTAGTTATTTCATATATTTACCATATTATATTTTTATGTGCAACTTATTTATTATAGTAAATGATAGTACCAATAATTAATGAGATATACTTATTCATTTTATTTGTTCAGTTGCATTATAAAATATATATACTTAATTGAAAAAAATGTTTAAAAATAAAAAATAATAACATTAAAATATATATACGTTAATTAAGTTTATTTAGAAAAGTTTTAAATTGAAAAATTCAAAATTTGTAATTATGGGCTATTCTGCCCACATTTATTTATGTATTATTTATTAGTAGGTTTATTCAATCCGTAAGAATTTTTCATCAAGAAGGCAAGTTTATTACAAAAAAAAAGTTCTAATGCAGATACATATGCGATTAATATAGTTATGGTATTGTTTAATAGTCGTGCAATAAGCAGATTGTAATCTAAAACAAAGGTTTTATTTATTTGTTAAAATTCCTTTTTTTAAAAGAAAGATATAAAATAAATTCCTATTAATTTAAATAGCGAGATAAGGGAAGCATTTTTTTTTTTTTTTTTCAAGTTCATATCTTAAGACCGAAATGAACATGTCATAATCTTCAATAAAATCCTTTATATAATCAAATATAAATAGCGGAGCGGCGCTGAACTAGCCGGAGCTGAAACGGCGGCGCTGAAACATCCTAGACCCGGGCAGGATGGGCTCCTATCACTGGCTTGGATCCTCCCAACCTCTGGATATGAATGACATATCCCTGCCAGGAATAATTATTTCCGACCCACTGGATATGTTAAATTTAAATAAATATTTAATAAGAATCTTAGTTTCTCTCAAACAAAATTAAAATATATATTTTACTGGGATAGGATTGTGTCTGTCTTTATTTCTTTTACATTTAGGTCTGTGTCATCTTTTTATCAACAGAGTTTGTCTTGAATATTTAATAATAATATTGAATATTCAAATAAAATATTTGAATTACAATTATAAGAAATAAAAATGTCCGATGTAAGTATAATGGAATATCTTATAGTAATAGTTACTGTTACAAATAGAAGAGATTATTAGAAGTACACATATACATTTATATATTTTTGAATTACTTTAAAACCCCAAATATCCTAAGCTTAATTATTGAATTAGCGAAATCAACGTTTTCACTATCAGAACATAGAGTAACCAGCCGAAACAACTTGCATCTCGTCTCGTCAACTCATTTTTTTTTTACATTTTGATTTCCGAACTTCCAGGACCAAAGAATGTTAATGTTTATAAATAACTAAACCAACAAGTATATTTTAAGAAATCATGATTTAATAAATTAATAACATCGAAATAAATTTTAGAAAACTTCTCTGTTTATTTTTGAAAAATAAAATTCAAAGTTTCGATTTGTACAACCACAATTTCAACTTGAAGATGGAGTGAAGTTGCAGAAAATATAGAAGTTTGTAAATACAAACACTTATAATAACAATTATAAGCTTCCATGAAAAGCTCCCGAACTCATATTATTCAGTTTGACGTTACACAATGTTTACTCTAAATATAAGATTTCAGCTTTTGAGCATAAAAAGTTGTGTCGTTATGGTGTTTTAACGGCAATGTATTGGGTTGACCAAAAAGTTCGTTAGGTCTTGAAATAACAAATGAAAGACATATTTTTCATTGTCACCAATAATTTTATTAACTAACGTCTTCAACGGTTTGTTCCACTACCCTCTGCCATCGTTCAGGCAACTTCATAATTCAATATTTCCAGAACTTTTTATCTTTTTGACCCCAAAAAAATTTTCCAAGTGTCTTCGGTGTCTTCCAGGGAATTGATTTTTTTCCATTAAGAGAATTTTATAAGACCGAAATGAATGAAAATCCGAAGTTGCAATGTCTGGTGAATACGGCGGATGAATCAGAACTTCCCAGCCAAGCTATAACAGTTTTTGCCTGATCATCAAAGAAACATGCTGTCTTGCGTGCTTATTTTCTTCCATCTTTAGTATTAAATTGGCGATACAAAATTCACCAATTTTGATCAGTTTTTGTTTTAAAAGCTCGTTAATATAACAGCTGTCACAATACTATCTAACAAAATGGTGTCGACTGAAGTAAAGACACCTAAGAGGTACTAGAGCCAACTTCCTTAAATAAACTGTTAATTTTAAGAAAGGAAAAATTAGAGCAACAATTTGCATTGGGGATTTATATATAGTGCAACTTGTGTTGAACTAATAATGAAGATGCGTATGAACTATCGTTGATGAAGAAACAAACACTATTTTGTTATTAATCATGGTCACAAGAGAGATGCATTCTCATTGTGTTGTGTAGTGGAGTTCGTTTTTGCAGTTCTTCTTTTTGTGGGATTGTGAAGATAGTCTGATGACAAAGAGGAAGATAGGCTAAAGGATGGCGTATGGATAACCCCTGCATGAACTTTCGAAGACATCTTCGTTGCAGTATCCGAGATTAGACGGAAGTGGTTATTCCGTATCGTATTAATGTGATATTAATGCTAACCGTGTGTAATTTAAGTCTATTTTGCAGGAGTTTGAGAAAGATATATCCAAGTGTTCTAGGACTATTTCCGGCGAATAGTGAGCCAAGATTTGGATTCAAGCTATCCTCAAGAGATCAGACGATTCGAGGAAGGAAATTACTACTTTGATTCAAGCGTATGAATAGAAGAAAGAAAGAAAGTGACTTTAATCTGTCTATTACGAAGGCGGATTAAATATGAGCTATTCAAGACACAGAAAGTATCAACTTTTGGAAATTGTTGATTTAATGTACATGGAAAGCTATAAATACTTTGAATTATCCATAGACTACTCACTAACTTAGAGCGTATTTAGCATCAGTGAACTTTTTAGAATTCTTGTTTTAACGGTGTAATGGAACATTTCTATGCTAATCCTAAATTGTCAAAGAGACTTTGAACTATTGGGAATTATTTGTAAATCGTTTACATCTATTCTAAAGATTGAAGAATTTATTACGAATGAAATATATTTAGTGACACTTTTGTGCGTGTTGGTGTAATTTATTTTTAAACAACAATAACAGTATAGATTTCAAACATC
This sequence comes from Thereuonema tuberculata, assembly GCA_023159025.1. Lineage (NCBI taxonomy): Eukaryota > Metazoa > Arthropoda > Chilopoda > Scutigeromorpha > Scutigeridae > Thereuonema > Thereuonema tuberculata. The sequence continues at coordinate 9,728 of JAFIDM010117175.1, forward strand.
AGAACAGTTAACATTTTATTTTACCCTTGATCTGCAAGAGAATTTGATTAGTAATTGATTAAGCCAAATTATCTCTTATTTTTTTTATATTATTTTTCACTATTGTATCATAAACGAACGAACTCTTTGGCCAACACAATACTTCGCCAGTTTTTGCGTTTAGATCTTTCCCTTTAATTCGTATTGATTCGACTTAAAATTAAAATTGATCTTCTTGACCTTTCTGTATGTAAGCATTACACATTGTTAGACCAAACCTATCAGCTAGTCATGATGGCATTAGAAAAAAAATTGATACTTTCAAAAATTTTGAAAAATTGAACTTATTATTTGTTTTTTATGATATTTGTTTTTTAGGTCAGTTGGCGAGAGAAATTAGCAACGGGTGGCAATTGTTGTTTATCTATATGTATATATATATATATATTGGATGGCCAAACTCGAATGATGCATAATTTCGAGTTTAGCGATGCAAAGATTTCAATTAATCATTTGCAATTTAGAAATTTAGAGCGTAAAGAATATAAGAATAAAATTAACTTATATTACTAAACATATAGCCAAGCCGGACAGCTATCTGAAACTTAAAATCCCAATACAAATTTCAGAAAACTGTTTCTGTGAATGTATGGCTTCTAATTGCATTCACTTCATCAGCGGCATCATTCACAGAAACCGTTTTCTGAAATTTGTATTGGGATTTTAAGTTTCAGATAGCTGTCCGGCTTGGCTATATATATATATATAAATATAGATACATATAAGGTGCGTCCAGAAATTATAAAGCCATACAGTAAGTCTCAAATAAAACATCTATTTCCAGCAAAAATATTCAGTAATGTTTGTTACCACAACGTTATACCTGTGTAATGATATACATTATAACACATAATTGAATGGTAAAAACAGAAAACGTTATGCAATATTATTAACTAGGCGGGTACCGTCGCTTCGCTCTGGAACCCTTGCATATATAGCTAAAAAAAAAACTTTATTTATTTAGCAAATTAATATTGAGATCGAAGAATACACGACTTCCCAGGCCATTGTAGCTTCTCCGATTAACTCAGGTATACTGCGGGTTGGCGCCACACACCTGGGGTTGCGCCGTACATATTTTTGCATATATCTAACGTTTGGGATTGACTGATATATCGTTCGATAGAACTTTCACATACCAACATTTTCTCAATATAATGTTCTCTTCCAACTTTTATACTTTTCGTTTAAACTGAGAAAAAGTCAAAATTTGACTCTTTAAAAGGCGCCATCTTGGAAACTAAAAAAGTTTTTCGAAAGAGTTTTGCAGCATTTGTTTGTCTTACAAAGATCTACATTTTATCCATTTGCATGACCAATCTATCTCTTATAGTTTGGTCACAAAATTGAAAAATAGTAAAGTAATAGTAAAGTAATAGTAGTAATAGTAAAGAATAACGCTTTTATAATATTTCATTCTATCATGTCCAAAAATTATAAAGCCAGTTGTTCAAATATCCAATAAAGTCACCACTTTTCGATATAACTTTGAAAACCTGCAATGACATGACACAAGTTCATGACTGAATTTCTTGGATCTGATTAATTGCAGGATTTTACTATCTGAGTGTAAACAAACAAACAAAAAAACAACTTTTCCATAAAGATAGGAAGAGGGGTCCTTTAATGAAACAAAACCAAGATAAAATTAAACTTCAAACTAAAAGTTAAGAATATACGAAAGAATATACTGCTGACAAAATGTATGGGATATTGTGAAATGAATATAATACACCCAAAATACAAATGCATATGAGTTTATTTATTAAAGAACATCATGGGATGCAAAACGTTAATTTGCATATTTGACCACAACCCTTTATAAAGAGGCTGGCGCTTCTGGGTTCTCTCCACTTTCCTGGATCAACAACAAGTGGCAGAATCGTTGAGTGTCACCTGAAAATGCCTCTGCAACGTGATTTACTCGAGTCTGAAACATGGAGAGTCAAAGGGCGTCTTGAAGCTGGACAAACACAGTGGCAGCAGCGGTTGGAACCTTCCAAAGCGTAATTGGCAGAATCTGGAATCGCTTCAGAGAGACTGGCACAGTACGAACAAGACCAGGGCACCCCCCCCCCCCCCCCCGTGCCATCACAGCAAGAAATGATCGCTACTTGACCGAATAACACGAAGGAACCGGCGAAGCAATGCGACTGAGCTGAGGGGATAGTTTCTCGCTGCTACTGGACGATGGGTGTGTACTCAGAACATGCGAAATCGACTCCGTAACAGTGGACTGCATGCCTGGCGACTAATGGTATGCATTCCGTTGACTGTGGAACATCTCAGAACCCGCAGAAGTGGGCTGAAATGACTCTTCCTTAGACCAGTGAAGAGTGATATACGGTGCTCTTCAGTGACTAGTCAAGATCGAATTTGTGGAATTCGACGATACCGTTTTAAAAAAGAAACCCGTCATGAAATCTTACATCCACCATTCTTCGAAAATGCGATGAGCTAACAGGGTGTTCACTCGCTATCAAATCCTGATTTACTCTTACAATTTTTTAACTGTCTTTTTGCTTTTGGCGGCCACTTTCAACACTATGACATCATGATGCTTCTCCTAAATCAAGCTGTCAAATGTCTCTGCATTACTTCCATTAGTTTCAAAATTATGAGGGGAAACCTGGGTTCGATAGTGAGTGAAACATCCTGTACTTACACTAATATCTGCGGATCTTGTAATGAAAGATCAAGCGTTCAAGTATAGACTTCTCGGAAAAACTTAAATTTTATGTATTAACTCTAGAATAACGCTTTACATTAATGAATATTTATTTTTTCCGTTCATTACTTCCTATTTTATCTTCTAAGCACAATAGAGAAGTGTGATTATTCAGTGTTGTATCTCATGTCGTTGTAATGATTCTTTCCTGTTGTGAGATAAAAATGCAATAGCTATTGCTGATTTATGAGGTCGGATGGTCAGTCCAACCCCTTTAACCCTACAATACGAAGACCATTACCCATTTGACAGAGGTCTGCGTAAGCCCTAGGATCCATCTAGAGAAGATATAATCGTGAAAAAAACTCCACAATCACTGCTGTTAATTGAACTCGGGCTCCTCCAGACCCACGGTACCTAAATCCACTGGGCCCACATTTACTAAGGGACCAACATAGTATTGATAAAATATTCTAAAGAATCATTTTTTCCTAGAAATAAGTGTTTGATGCAAAACTGGGATCAATATTTTCTCCTTCCTTCATAAAATTAAGACAACTGTTCAAAGCTGGACGATAATGCACGCCCCCACCATGTGCAACTCGTCAACAACATGCTGCAAGAGGCTGTAATCGAGCGAAAGAACTGGCCTTCACGTTCCAGACCTGAATCCAATCGAACACGCTTGGGATGCACTAGGAAGACGTGTTGCCAATCACAATCATCTCCCATATCATCTCACATCATCTCACCTGGAAGTTGCCCTGGTGCTCAAGTGGACACGAATCCCACAGGAACTGCTGTATAGTTTTATCCTCTCCATGCCTCATCACTGTCAGTGTGATGTAGCAGTCTCAGGTGAACATACACCCTACTAAACAGTCAATGTGCGACACATTTTGCGCGTCTGACAAGAGAATGTTAACCCCCGTCCAGATATCACATCCTACTCAATCCCCATAAATGGATTCTGTACCTCATTTGCATATTCAGATAACTTCCATTTTCGTGCCATTCGCTTCTCTGATGATGTTCTTTAATAAATAAACTCAAATGCTTCTGTTTTTTGGGTGTATTATATTTATTTTGCAATATTCCCTAACTTTTTTGAGCGGTGTAATTAAAAGCAATACAATAATAAATAAATATAATTAATGCCAACCAGAATACTTAATACTTACATAAACCAAACTGAAATTGATATACCTAACTTAATGATTATATAACTTAAAAATGATAAATAGATATATCTAAATTTTTTGTCATCATAAAATATCTATTTGTATGAGAAATTTAATATTGCACAATACAAAGTTGCAATTCATATTGAACAATTGTATTTTTCTCTTCAATACAGTAGAATATATAGTTTGGATGACGAGTCCTAAAGAGGATGAAACTTGTGTCCCAGACTCTCCCTGGTGATAGCTCGGGGTGCGAAGTCTTAGTTTTTTAGATGCCTTCCTTGGTTATCATTTGTAAAAATTATAATTTGAATCTATATATAGTGTTCGCCAAAAGAATGGATATGCACTTTAATAGATGTTATGTTGAAGTGTGTATACATTTTTTGATTTACTATTGATCCTCGTTTCAACTGTTTTTTTATTACAGTGAAACCTCGTTAAGTCGTCACTCAAGGGACCAAACATTTTTGACGATTTAAGCGGAGTGACGACCTAGGCGGAGTGGGAATTTTCGAAAAAAAAACCCACCGAAATACAGTATTTTCATGAATTGCTATAGGATTCCGTGAGAAAAACAAGATTTTCAGAAATCAATACATGCAAATGAATGAGTGGAAAATAATAATAATAATAAAAAACACTTTTTATAGTTATCACATTTTAATCGTTTTAAAAGAAAGGCAATGTCTGTCTTTGAAACATTCCAGCCAACCATTGCTGCCGCCGAAATCTTCAATGTTCAACTCCTTAGCAATTTCCATGGCTTTTTCTTTGAGAATCACGGCAGAAATCGGCACATTTTGCGATCTGGCATGCTTTAGCCATCGAACTAAAATCTCCTCGATCTCGTCAAACTTCGATTTCCTCATTCTCTTTCTTTTGTCTTTGCAGTCAGCTTCTTCAATTACTTGTTTCGATGAAAGAATATCGTTTAATGTAGTCCTGGGAACATGGTGTTCTTTGGCAAAAGCTGTTTTCAAAACATTTGATTTTTCAAAAAGTGCAAGTAAGTGTTTTAAAAAAAAAGATAACGACGTAAGTTTTCGTTTCCCTGGCATGTTAAAAATGTAATCGAATCATGAAATTGCAAGAGAAAAAATAGCCCTTACAGCGGGGCTTACTCGCTATGAAATGAAGTCACACTCAGGAGCAGTCAAGAAAAACGTCTGCACTCGACAGAGTCGCAGCAAGAAGTGTGCTTAGAATGATTAGCAGCGAGATTCCAAGAACCCGAAGGGGTAGGAAATGAATGCAGTGACAGGCGTGGTCGAAAATTCCTATAAAGGCTTGGCTTTCTTAAAGTGAAGGGGCGGGGCTGAAAAGACAATACGATGGCATGCAAAATCGAGAAGAAAGGTGCTTTTGGCCATTTTGAGGGTGACGAGTTATCCGGAGTAAAATTAAATTTGATGACGGGTAAAGGAGGGTTATTTTACATTACTGTGTGAGAGACTTTGTCGGGACCAAAGGAAAACGACGACTTAAACGGAGTGACGGCTGATCCGGGTTGCGGGAATTCTAGTCATTCTGCAAGAAGTCGCCCGTCGATGGCGTCGTCACTACGTGATCGTGCCTTATTAGTCAAGCTATTTTATCAGCGGGATGAAAATGTCAATGCTGCTCTTCGTGAATACCGGCGGTTAAAACAGTTACGTAGAGGACCGATGACCATAACTAACTTACGAAGAATGGTTGAAAAATTTGAAAGAACAGGACTCGGTGTGCAACCAGGCCGAGGATGTAACCGTATCAAGCAGGAACAAGTGGCAATTGGCGTTCAGGATCAGACGATAGCTAATAAGCAGGGTACCAGCAGAGCACGTTTAATATCACGATAAACAGATATCCCGTTGTCGACGGTGCAGAAAATATTGCGTAAGATCCTGAAATTTTATCCTTATAAGATAACACCCATTCATGAATTGCTCCCAGGGGACAGAAATACCCGATTAGTGTTTGCTTTGAGATTTTTGGCTCGATTGGAAGTGGATGACGAGTGGCCGTGGCGGATATTATGGAGCGATGAAGCTCACTTCCATGTGCACGGTGATATCAACACACACAACTGCTGTATTTGGGTTGATACAAATCCACACCTTGGTCAAGAGATCCCCTTACATTCACCGAAAGTCACAGTTTGGTGTGGGTTCACTGCTTCTTTTATCATCGACCTTTTATGAAGAAGTTGGTAGAAATGGACTAGTGACTTATTTTGTCAATTCTGACAGGTATGCCGCTATGCTCGAGAACTTTGTGATACCTCAACTGCAGCAAAGAAATTGTATCGATTCTATCATTTTCACTCCACCGCACATCGGATGTCGGGTGAAGGATGTCCTGCATCAACATTTCACAGACGCTAGAGTAATTAGTCGCGCATTTCCCATGAATTGGCCTCCGAGGTCCCCTGATCTGAATACTTGAGATTTCTGGTTGTGGGGCTACATGAAAAGCATTGTGTACCTAGGACATGTTCCTGACATTCCTACCTTAAAAGATCAAAAAACGTTACATGTCAGACGAATAAATGCCGATATGCTGCGAGCCACCGTCGAAAACCTCGTGTACCGCATGCAATTAGTGGAACATCAGGCTGGTGGTCACTATGAGCCAAATTTGTAGGTTGCTATAATAAACGTTTTTCATTGGTATTTGGTGTGTTGTTATTTACTGTTTCCATTGGCAGTTATGTATTCTTTTTTCACACATTATGCGCTTGCAGCGCCAGAATTTCCCCTATCGGCGTTGTTTGGTACTAATTATTTTTTCTTTACAAATCGAAACCGCATACTTTAATGTGTATGGTGGCCAAATTTTCTTATACTTCGTCCAGTACATAACACGCTACAGGGCTCCGAACACCTGTTATTTCGTGATCACCCGGTATTTAACCACATGTGTTGACTTTTAACCTTTTATAAAGGATGTCACAGATAACACACTCTTATGTCACACTCTTTAATGTATATTGTACAGATAAAATTTCGAATAAGTGAAAAAAAAGGAAGGTATCATGATAATATAAGGACTATTTATAATGAGAAGCTGAGATTTTGGTAGGTTTAGAATTTCACATGTCCACTGGTTCAATTAAATAAATTTGCTGTCAAATAAAGAATCTGTGATAACTATCGCTAGTCATACAAACTGCTAACGTTTGTAGAAAATCTTATATTTTATTCTTGTTTTTTGTTTATTAGCGACTCCATACACAAACTGGTGGCGAGAGGTTCCTAAGGTTCTGTCCGTTCGTCTGTTTACATATTTTTCTGTACAAATAATCATTCCAAACACGGTGATGGGAAATGAAAATTCAAGAAACTTTAAAATAAATGGAATGGTACTGTATCTTTCAGTAAGCTTCTGAAAAGTAATTCTTATAATTTCATGAAACCTGATAAGGAATTCTAAATAAACCCCATAAAATCCTCGGTTAGGTTAAATTGCAAAGAAATATTTCTTCCAAATATTTTTAGTTTTATTTACATTTTGACAGAAATTATTTTATAGAATTCACTCTTGTTTAATAAATAAATTAATAAAAAACCCTTGAATAATAAAGAATTTAACGTTCCTAATAAGACGTAAAATGATAACCAAGGAAGACACAAAAGAAAGCAAAAGGATTTCACAACTCGAGCAATCAGCGACGAGAGTCTGCAACTGCCGTTTCACCCTCTTTAGGACTCGTCAAGACAAACAACCTGACGACAGGCTTAGAAGGTGAGAAAGAAGGATTCCACTCTTACTGCCGAAAGCGCAATCAAACAAAACACAACCAAAATACATAATAATACAAAATGGAATAAATCACTGGTCTGCAAACCCGAGGCTCAAAAGGAGTTTGAAGAAAGCATTAAAAAAAGCATTTTAAACTAAGCAATTTAAATAGTAAAGAATCTGGCTGACGAGTCCTAAGAGGACGAAACGGTCGTCTCAGACTCTCGCCGCTGATACAGGACGAACAGGATAATGTGACGATAGAAAGGACCCCCACGTGGTGATGACTTATCTGTTTTTCAGCCAATCACAAACAAGCGCGCATCAAAGCACAGGTCTCTATTAATTTAATTTCCCTCAAAATGTCGCCCCAGAGTATTTAACAGAAGTGTTCGAAAAATTATTTTACAGGTTGTAGATTATTTCCGAAAGGAGTTGGAAAATGGAAGGCTAAAGTTAAACTAAATTTTTATTTTAAATTTTGTTTTATAGCTGTAACGAAATATTCTTCGGAACCTCTGAGAGAGGCTAGTGCTGACGTCGAATCGTCACGTAATCGTGGTCGGACTATAGTTCGAAGTGCGAAATATTTTTGGTTTCTTTTGTGCCTTCCTTGGTTATCATTATACATATTATTTGGCACGTTAAATTCTTTATTATTTAAGAGTAATTTATTTATTTATTTATTTATTTGTTTTATTTATTTATTTATTTACTTATTTTATTTATTTATTTATTTGCTTATTTTATTTATTTATTTATTTAAACAAAAGTGAGCTCATAGGATAATTTCTGTCAGAAGGTAAATAAACTAAATATAAAATATGAAAATGTAAGTTACAGATAAAATAAAACATGTAAGTTAAGAAAAGAAATAGTGACAAAGTAGGATTGCAAGACACTGACTATTTAAATAAGCTTGTAATATCGTCAACCTGTTTGAGTGAATCTGCATTGAAATCTAAAATGATATTTTTAAAATGTTCGAAATATATTATAATTAACTCTTATCTATAATTTCTTTCGATGAGTCTATGAATGGCTAAAATACCTCCAATTTAAGATTTTTGCCTTCACAATGTATTACTTAGTCCAAGTTCGAAATGACATTCAACGTACTTTGAAATATAGTACCTTTATTAGTTCATTTTTAAATTCAGTCCAATTAGCCAGTCATTGTAAATACAGAGTAATTGGTTGATTTAAACATCCTAAAATTTATGTATTTACATTTTCTTACAATTAAGAAAGAGCTATAGTTGCCCTAGTTCTGTAAGTCAGAAAACGTTTTAAACACTCACAAGAGACTCATAAAATTAAATAAAAAAAGTTGATCGGCTTCAATAGTAAGTAAGTGAAAATAATATCTTTTAGTAATTGATGCATTTCAGGCACCTATTTTCATAAAATACAGTGATCATATCAGAGGCGTCACTAGGGTTGGTGTTACCCAGTGCGGTAGCTTATGGTGTCACCCACTCACGACTTTCCCCATAAACCTCCTCTGAGTCTACCAGTGCCAAATATCGGGAATATACATAATCCTTAGTAACGTTTGTAAATGTAGGTCCTATATTTACAAAGGCAATAGAAGAAAAATTGAATTCAAAGTCGATAGGTAAAAGATTGTAAGAAGTTAAGAACTAAGAACTACATAGAAAAAAATGTTAATTTTTTATTTTTATTTTAACATTAAATTTTAAATATTACTGTTCAGTAACAGTAATATTCAGTAATATTTAAAATTTGACAACCATACATTTAAATTACATTACCATTACATTACCAACCATTACATAACATTACAACCAACCATTACATTACTTTAAAATTTACAACAAAGTTACATTAAAATTTTACAACCTCCTGTGAGATATGGTTGTAACCGTTCTGTATTGGGTTTGCTCAATCAGCAACTACCAGGATAGTATGTAACAATAGAAATTACAATGTCACATTAAATCTCGACTAAATCAAAACTTTGCTCTCCTGGCCTTTAAAGCTGAAACTTGTTAATTACTTCATCGAAATCAACTCCTTTCGCAAAATCACTTTCGATTGATAATATGGCAAGATCAGAAAGCCTTGACTGTCCCATAGTAGATCGCAAATAGTTCTTTATGAACTTTAGCTTTGAAAAACTCCTTTCACATGAAGCCACAGACACACAGATCGTAACAAATAATTGTAGGCTCACTGAGAGATATGGAGAGATTCTAAGAAGTCCCATGCAGCTATGAATTTCAAAACGTCAAGTACGGACCAATCTTTGGCTTCTTCGAGATCAATCTCTGCTGCCTTCAGGTGCCTCCTCAGTCTTGGTATCTCTAATAAAAGCTCTTCCACTGATAACTCATCATAGAAATTGGACAACTTTAGAATGGACACCAGTAACTCTTTTTCAATGGCAGATATCAAACTCTTGGCTTGAACAGCCTCAAACATGGCTGCTACTTCCTTGATGGCTCTTGATCTGATCTGGAGTTCAGAATGGAAACGATCAATACACTCAAGCATCGCCCTCTTGTTTTCTACTTGCAGAGTTAGTCCAGCAACTCTTGTCTTCTCACCTGTCATCCTCTTCTTGAACCTGGGTCTGCTCTCTACTGAAATTCCATATTGGTTTGATTTAAAAAACGCCTATTCAATTGCCTTCTCCACTAGATGATTGCGCTGCTCATACAGCAAAAGTCTTAGTCTCTCTAGCTTTGTCACCACCTTGTCAAGAGTTAAGCCCTTTGTCTGAAGGTACAGCTGTGTAAGATTAACTTCTTCAACTATATAACACCAAAAGTAGAGGTAGCACAGAAACGTGAAATTGCAGACAACTGGTAAAAGACTTCGCGCTATATCTCTTGTGCCTAAATTTTCATCTGGATCACATAAAAGCTTCAATTGCCGCCACACGTTCATCGAATTTTTCTTTCACTGCCTTTACTGCAGCATGATGAGAACTCCAGCGTGTTGTTGATAGTCGTTTTACTGAGACTCCAGTGTGGTCCATTAAAAGCGTTAGATCGGCACCTGCGCAACTGCAGGCGTCGTTCTGATCGGCGTCTTTCAAAATCAACTATACTCCGGCCGCCGAACGTAGGCACCAAGTGATCTATCTATTTCGTCATTTTTCCTACGTGAAAAAGTTTTGTCATCTCTTTTTGTGACATAGAATCATAGATAGTAATATTTTGCATTTTGGTGTCACCCCTTGTGATGGTGTCACCCCGTGCGTTCCGCACCCCCGCACTCCCCTAGTGGCCCCTCTGGATCGTACGATTACAAATGTTTAGTTGTAATCCTTTTATAAAACAAAGGCATTAACGCCTTTCGTCCCGCCACCATTCCTTTCATTTTGTTTCTGAAGAAAATTTTCAATCAAAATTATTGATTTTAAAATATTTTTCTGTACCAACTTTCATGAATATGCGTTCACTACTTTTAAAGGTATTACGATGGACACCAACATATAAATATACAGTTCCGTAAACATATGTTTCCTTCGGCAAACAAATTAAAAAAAACTATGATTTTAAGATATTAAATCGTTGTGAGCTGCTTCAAAAGTAGGCTACTGCAAGAACAGAGAATATGTTTCGGCTGCGATCCACCTTTCAAGTCTAAGAACAAAACCAGCGCGTGGGCCAATTTCCTCTGAATTATTTCCTTCCCTTCAGGAAATTGTTTTGAAGAATGCTATTTTATAACTACATTTTTCCTTTGCCTTGTTTTGTAAAAGTATTTTCAAACAAGAATCGAAAGATTGAATCAGCGAATATAGGATTTTTAACGAAGAAAAACAGGAGTTTACTAGTTTGTAGAATGCCAAGAACAGAATAGTCTATTTCAAACCTTTAGAATATAGCTGTTTTTCGTGGATTTATAGTGTTCTGATTAGTTTGTTTGTATTTTAACAAACAGTGAATGCCAAGTTGCTACTTTTAGTTGTTTTAATATTTATTTGCTTTTTCAAGTTTAAATTTACGTATTTCACCAATCACAAGATAGGAAATTTTAAAAGGTAGAAAGTGGAGAGATATACTGTATAGTGTGAATTACGTAACTTATCTGCAGAAAGAAATAACAAATAACAACTTTATATTCTTAACAGTGCTAACGATTAAAAACACATATCCTTTAATTAAAAGCATAAAATACATACAACGTTTCAAACCCTCATCTTGTTATTGTAGGGTCCTTTATCAAGTATACTCCTAAATTAAAAACTGATCCTCCAAGTTTGGAGTCGTCGATAAGAAGTTTTTCAAGTTTGGAGGATCAGTTTTTAATTTAGGAGTATACTTGATAAAGGACCCTGCAATAACAAGATAAGGGTTTGAAACGTTGTATATATTTTATGCTTTTAATTAAAGGATATGTGTTTTTAATCGTTAGCACTGTTAATTATTATAACGACACGTTAAAGAGATTTTAAATAAACTTTATATTCTCTTCCCATTTTTCTATCGATATTAAAAATTAAAATACAAAATACAAAATATAATGAACGTGAAAAATAATGGTTAATAGCATTTAATGACAAAGTGGATTAAATATTGCTCTTCGTTCCAGTTTACGAATTGGCTTCGTAAAATATGTAGAAACTCTTTTGAGTTATAACTGATTGTTTGAATTAATGAATTTTATGTTTGTTTTAATGAATTTTATGTTAAGTTGTTCGATATTTAGGAATTAAGAATTGAAGGGATCCATTAGTTTCAAACCACATTAGTTCAATATTAAGAAATTAGATAAGTATATCGTCGGAATCATTGTGGAGCCTGAAAGCTAAAATAAACAATATCATTAGGTTGTTTATTGATGACTGCTCCTAGCTGATGATCGCCATTTTAGCTTGAAACAGCTGCACTAGGATGTCATTTAGTAAACAACAACTACTTTATTAAAATAGATAATTATTTGCTGAAAAATAAAAAAAAAGAAATGAAGCTTCCTTTAATCAGAAATGTTTATAATCAGTCACTATGAAGACATTTTAATTCTTTCTTTCTTTTATACTTTCAAATTTTAAGTAGTAATTGAATGTGGTTTGAGAACTAATTCCTGCAATTGTGAGCCTGAGTTTAGCCGAATGAAATGTAAATAATAATATATTTACAAAAAAAAAGTTCAATAAAAATTACTTCATTGTTTTGGAAACAGAATAACAAGTCAACGTTAAAGGCCTTTATTTCCAGACTTCTTTACAATAGCTTTTTATAGGACCTTTGTGAGATTGCTCATTTTTTTTATCTGAGATAGCTAACATAGTTTTACTATTGCAGGATTTTTATTTAGTATATCCCGAATAAACCAAATGCAAGGACTCCGCTTTTTCTTGTAAGAGTCATTGTTGCTTGTGGTAAGCAAACGTTTGAATCAGAACTATAGCATCTGGCAGGTAAGAAGACATACGTATTCAACAACTGCATATCCGGGGCAAGTGCTAATGGATACATGTAGTTCGCTAAGAATGTTGCACGTATCTCGAGGCTTTCAAACGGCATGGTATCAGTCGGCTTAGTGGGAACGCCACCACAAGTCACATTATCACCACTTCCCGCTTCGCATCTCAGTACGGCACAGATTATCTCCGATAGGTTGTAGTTACCTACCTTATGATTTCCCACTTTGTAAAAAAGAGCGTACGAAACTGAACTATTGTCGTAGTCGGAGCTGAAGGTATATGAAATGTGGCAAACGTCCACTGAGCTGTCTGCATACAAAAAGAAAGCGTTATTCTGGTCCTGTTTCAAGTACATGAAATCAAAGTCCTCCAGGTCGTTGCGATACCGTATCTTCAGCTTCTGGTCTGTATCTGCCGACGATGGTAGGTTGGTAAAAACAAGACTAGCTCCATCGCTGTCTTCTGTATCGACGATAGTGTTGAAGTTTTTTGGAATCATTTGTGGTATTTCGGCCATGTAGTTTGTCCCAATAGCATCTTCCGGGTTTACAGGTACGTCTGCGATGATCAGATCCCCAGGTTTCGCCAAATCATAAGTATAATTGAAGGGACCATCCGCTGAGAAAATGCCACTTCCCAAACAGCCAACTGAAAAATATATAAAACAGAATAGAAAATTGAAATTATTATTTTTAAACAATAACTTTCGGTTTTAATGAAAGCCTGAATCAGTTTTTAATTTACAGCGTTATGTTTCGAATTTATGACATTTCCAAAAAAATTTCCAAGTAGATAATCGAACTATTGAAAATTGGACATTTTGATAAAATATTTCTATTCAGATATCTTGAAAAATTCCCATTCTGAATATTATTTAGTGTGCATTGGAATTTTTCTCAATTGATATGGTTGTCTGGCCACTGATAAGTATTATTTACAAGTTTGAGCTGTTTAGTCAATGGAATAAGCAGGCCTTTAAAAAAAAAAAAAATTTAATGACAAATAATTGATAATCAAAATTATAATTTTCTATAAAAATATAAATATAAAGTTTTTAATATATTATAATTTACATCTGCTATATATTATTTTTATTATACATTTTATCTGGCTCATCGAATGTTGGGCCATTATTATGTGCGAGAATTTACATCTTTCCCAATTAAATATTGCTCCAAAAATAATTATCCTCAAATTAAGGAAAACTCCAGAATGTACTCATTAAACACATTCTCACAGTGTGATTGATAGTTTTCTTGTGTTAGAAAACAATGGTTATGCTTATCGATCTAGAGATCAATTGATCCCTTCAAAATCATGGAATCACTCAATTGCATTAGAAGCCGTTTTACAAGGATATGATTCTGCTTGAACATAGATGGGATTAGTTAAATGGAATCATTGGACGTCGCAAACTCGCATCTGTGTAACTCTCAACAGCTTCTTGTCGCAGCAGTACAGGAATGGGTTTCTCAGTCCAGATAGTTAAAATATACTGTGAGTTTCATGCGTTATCATATTCTTTCTGCAAGAAAGAACAGACATTATTCGTCATTGAAATGATCTAATATACACTGAAATGCCAAAATTACTGGGAAGCGTGCTATCATGTTCATTTCATGCCACCACACCCATGCGGTTAATGGAATCGTCTGCAAGCGACATATGTACAGGGTGATTCAAAATTCCCTGAACAAACTTTAAAGGTAGATCAGGAATACAAAAACAAACCATATTCATAGTGGAACGTATGTCCTCAAAACGTCACCGGAATGTGTTAGAGGGCGCTGTTTCGCAGCACATTAGTTGGGCAGTATGATTCATCGTCATTTGAGACGTTGACTTTGTACGAGTAGGATGTATGCCTTTGTACGAGTAGGCTGTTTGGGAAATGCTGAGAAGACAGATATGCATCTAGCCTAAGGGGCAGCGACCCGTGTACATCTTATCTTGAACGGTTTCATAACAGCAGTTGTGTACTCAATCATCAAACGTTTGCGCGTTTCCACCTGATATTGTGTGAAACTGGATCATTAGAAGGAAACAAGCATGATTGTGGTCGGTAACGATCGACGCGCAAACCTGCTATGGAGGAAGAGGTCGTACACCGAATTGAATGCAATCCACGTAGAAGTACACATGTTTGGCAGTCCATGGATCGACGTTGTGAGGTGTGTATTACTGTTGATGGAATAACATTCGACGGAAACAGGCTTGATTGCATACACCTTATTGTCATATTGTAAACATAGGGCTAATTAACATGTTGTCAAATTTACTTGTTGTCTTGTATTTCTAAACCTTAGTGTACCTTCTAGCACATTCGGGTAGCCTTTGCGGACATACGTTCCACTATGAATATGATTTATTTTTGTATTCCTGACCTATTTTCAAAGTTGTACAGAGAATTTTGAACACCCAGAATAATGACAGATATCTCCGCAATCTTCCATAGTAGCATTAGAATCTCAAGTGGGAGCTTATCTGTACGTAAAGCGACTTCGAAAAAGGTATGATTGTAGGGGCCCTGGAGATGGGTCACTCTCTCGGAAATGACAACGAAGTTCAGATTCAAAGGTTCAACAACTTCAATGGTTTACATGGATTACACTAAATCAGAGAAAACATCCAGCGTGCGAGATAAGTGTGGCCCGAAAAAGAGCTCTTGACGAACATGGACAGCGGAGTCTGGCACGTGTCGTAACATTCGGTTCACGTGCAACATTGCTGCAAATAACAGCACAACTCAAAGCTGAGGCCAGTACTAGATTTGCGTTCGAACAGTACAACGTTTCCTGTGTTCTATTGGAGAAGGCTCTCCCAGGTGCCATTGCTGACCACATAACACAAGGCTCTGCGTCTGCTTGGGTTCGGGAACACCGCCAATAGACAGTAGATGACGATTCGTCGGACAATGCTATATTTTTGTAGTCATCTTCTCAGTTATATCATGGTATATTATTACTGTACTCTTTAGTGCATCTCAGCAACTAGAATGTACAGTTTCAGAAAATGAACGTCATCTGAATATTTGTTTTTTAATTTGTAAAATTCTTTTTTCAACAAACAAGTATGAGTTCTTATGGAGCTTTTAATTTCCATGTGGGAGTATCTGAGCGAGTTCAATAAGTTTTGAGTAACGTTAATTAATACTATGAAATAGAACTGAGTTGATATGCAGAAAATATTGGAATTATTCAATACAATCATTACGGAATGAATAGAGGATTGTTTGACTTACCTTTAGGTTCGTAGCGGTTGGCTACCAGGACAATCACTTGCTCACTGACCGCAAATCCATTAAATAATTGCATACAGGATTCGAAAGGGAGTTGCTCTTTCAACGAATTCGTGACGATTACGTGATTTATAATATACATTTCTTTTAATTTCGTCATATCAGCTGTAAACACGAGATCCAATCCAGATGACAAGGCAAATATAACATTGTTAAAATTGATCACATGGATGCCGCCCTGAATTAATAATATTAATAAAAATAATATTAATAGTTTGTTAAATTAACTGATAACATTAGAAGAAGAAAAGAGCAAGTAAAAAGAATAATCAAACTTGGAAAAGCGGCTTTCTTTAAGAAAGGATAACTAAAAACATATAAATTTATTGAAATATATATATATACCATCCATCCATCCACAGTTTTCTGTCCGTAGACAGGTCCAGTTCTATGAAGGTCTCACATGGATCTCCTAGAAACACCTGAGGAAAGATACTGGGGGTGGTTTCCTGTTGCCTGCCCCCAGGACGCCATTAAGGAATGACGTCAGACCGAAGACAAAGTGAAGAAGAGGCTGGACAACACAGGAAAGGAAATTGAAACAGCCATGCCACTGCCGGGATTCGAACCCAGGTACTGGCGCATTGGTCGCCACGGCTGGCCGCCGCCGAGACCGCACGACCACGCCAGCACGGCATATATACCATATATTTATATATATCTTAACGCAAAATATGTAGTTTAAGGTGCATATAATAAAAAGTTCCAGATTTTCAATGTTTTTTTTTAAAAGATAATGATTTTTTTTCATTAATTAATAGACTATATATTTATATACATATTAAAACTGCTAAATTTTACGTGCGTTCGGAACAATCACATGAAATGTAAAACAAAAACGCACAAGACTAAAAGTTCACTGATTAGCTTTTGGAAATTGTGATACCGGGATTCCAAGATAGACTATTTCAGGTTTCCTGATGATCGTCAGTTGGATCTGCCCAGTATCTTACAGCTCATTGAACTCAGAAAACATATAAAGAAAAACAAAAGAAGACACAACAACGGCCCTTCATATTAAAAAACATCAAAACATTAAAAAAGGAATAAAACGAACGGTAGCAAGAGACAAGACTCACTACCGTCTCTTCTTAGAGTGCTTACCTATCATACAGCTGTGGCATGCAGACAGTTTCTTCATGGAAACTTTAATTCTAAATAGTGTTCGGTGGTTAGTGTGCAACACCAACTGCTTCAACACACCCTAAAGATAGCATGAGGTGGAGTAACATTGGAAAAGGGAAGGAATTTATTAGAACGTTAAGATGGCACGGCCATGAATGTTTTCATGAAGAAATTGCATGCACGCATAGCTGTATGACAGTTAAGCACTTTTCGTCCCAATCCGTATGAATGCTTGTAATATTCAACTAAAAATATATTTTCTTCTCAGCTCAGCACCATTATTGCCTCGACAGATTCAAAACCTAATATCAGTTACTATATAGTTTATATTCAAATAGATCGTGACGTTCGGATACGCTCTATTAACGCGTGGGGATGTGGAATGTTTTATTTGCCCAATACTGTAGTTTGATATAACTACAGTAAAAATTAGGAATAGCTATTAGGAAAATTAGGAATTGAAATTAGGAATAGCTTTACAAGGAGCTCTTCAGATGCTGTCTTCCGATTTTTGATTTAGGACAGCTATATCAGGTCGATCCTAAGGTGAGACCGGATATCAGTCCAAAGATGAATCTTGAGTTAATCCAGCCCTCTCTAAAATGAAGACAGCGATTCTTTTCTGAGTAGGTTTCCTTTGGTCTGATTACCATTCTCAAGTGGTCCCGAATAGTCATAGAAACGTCGAGTGTATATCTTCGAACATTAATTGTCCGAATGTCAGCTTTAGAGTAAATAGGCATCCAGAAGGCATAACAAGGAAGCATTGAATGCAAGAAAAATGAGCAATCTATACAATGAGTTTAGCTTGGAATAAGAAGCATCGCAAGGTCCTATTGTTTACCAGCACTCTGTAAAATGCAGATCTAATTTCATTTTTAGGGGATTAAAGAGGGGAGGGTTTCATGAACTGGTCAGGAAATGCTGAAGTCATCTTGGGGTATCCGTGAGTTATGTTACTTACTTTTCTTAAAATTTCAGAAAAATAAGACAACAAGCTACCGAATTTTGCCTCTTTATTTTTACTAAGTAATCATGTAATTTTTGAAACATTTGATAAAGATTGTTTCAATTTTTTTATGAACAATACGATTGCTACGAACTAATCATCGCTGTAATATAGAAATAGGGCTTTAAATCTATATCTAACTTTATTTTTAGAGATCTAAGACTAGTTCGGAGATATATGAATGGATTTTAGCTCAGAATATCTTCATAATTTTAACTTAGGATGCTAAGAGGCATCATTAAAGGCTGCAAAGAAAACCTTATGTTCATTTGAAAGAAGGTTGGATGAACCTTTGGACTGATCTGCAGAACAAACAACGGTGGACAATCATAGAGCATTACCGGAAATCGAACCTTGATCCTCCACTTGTAGAAAAACTTAAAATCTATTTTCATTAGGAAAAATATACACCGGAATCTAGACATCACAATCAATATATAAATAATAAATTGCTCTAGGCAATATACTCATATTTTATTTGTTTTTATTGCATTTTACAATTGTCTTCTGAATTAGAAAAAAGTGAATATTACTTACTTCTGGATCTGGGTCTAGAGGCGCTTCATTTACCAGATGTTTCTTGAAAGAAACGGTCGTAATTTCACCATTTGGGAAGAATACTACCGTGGTGCAGTGAAGAAATCTGTGATCCGAAGGGCAATTTTCAGGCCATTGTGTCTCAGAGCATTCGCGTTGGGTTATCAAACTGGCCACCACTGCAATGGAATTCTTCAGAGCAGCACAACTAAGGGTCACAAGAGTCTAGAAAAGAGTAACAAAGTATCGGATTTTATTTATACGAGAGCTTTAAATATACGGGAGATTCTCACAATACTTGATAGTTTATAAATTCCCTCGAATAAATAGAACAATACTTACCAGTGAATTGGGAAATTTATTAGATTCAGTGCATGGGTTCCAGGGTATGTCAATATTATTATATAAAACCGGAACGCTTTGTATTAGTTGGTCTCGAGTAAGATTTTTGTACAAACTCAGTTCGCCAACTAGACCATATTCAGGAAACACAATAATTTTGACTCCCTAATAACATAAAAAGATTAAATTATTACGAATTAATATTTAAAACTAATGCTGCAATCATATGAACACTGTTTATCCAAATTATTATGATCTCCTTCCTATTAGTTAGCAGAAGGAAAAAAAAAAACATTGAAAGAACTTAACATCTATTCTCCTCAAAACTTTATTCTTTAACTTGCTTTATTACTTTTTATGTTTTTAGTCGTGAAAACGACTACATTTATTTCGTATTATTGTTTCCAGTTAAGCAGTAAACCTATTCCATTATCTGAACAAAAGTATTAAATCCGCACTTTTTACTGAAATTGCCTATTAATGATATGAAAACACACATTGATGAAGAAATGGATTAGCTAAAACAATTAATATTCATTGTTTAAAACCTCGATAAAATTAATTGTTTAAGTTTTAATGCTTTTCTATGGGAATTTTGTCGCCCTCTTATCCTGATAATTTCCCGACAAGAACCCACTTGTCAAAGCTTAGATATACAGGATCTGTCAGTAGGACTCGGTCAATTTTGCATACATTACGAACAATCAAATGACCTGGTCAATTTCAATTTTTCATCAGCGTTTCGGCGGTCAATTCTCGTCGGTTGTGATTGTCATCCTTTCGCCGCATGTTTTGTTGCAACAGAACCAGTGCCTTCAAATTTCTTCTTGATTTGAGTTCATTTAGAGCGTCTAGACTTCATTTTGTGGCATTTGGGCGACTCTGAAGAGCAACTCCTGGCTATTGGCCAGCTTCACGTTAAGTTGAGAGTATTAATTTTGTTCTTAGCATACTCGAGTTAGTGTAGATAGATCCTTATTTTCCTGACTCGGTCAATAGCCACCTATAACAGGAAGTGGCCTGAGACGGAAGTCGGATTTTTTTCCTATCTCCAAAGAGGCCATGGGGAGTCCAATGATGTGTGACTCACGAGTGGAGTGCATTATCCACACTCACCCATATACACACACACGGGAATCCTAACAGCTCTTCCCAATGGGGTCTCTAAAAAAATCATACAGTTTTCATTTCTTGTTTCCGAGCAGTGTGCACTTGCTAGTCTAAGGTAGAAAGTGTACATTTCGAATGCTGTAGGAAATATCGCGAAGACGAAGGTCGAGTAATGCTTTTCATTCTTAAATAATCAGCATAGTAAGGAGGATCAACAATAGCCCTAGAAATTTACGATGTTATTAAATTTATGTTGGAGACACGATTATAATGACAGATGGCTGTACTTAAATATATGACGTCTGATACAAATATATTAGTATCAAAATTAAAGAGGCGGAAATCGGAAAGAAACTATGGAAGCAGCTTGAGGTCATACTGAGATCCGCCGCAAGCAATGTGCAAGTTGTCTACTGCACAAACAGATGAGAAAGCTTTTTTTTGGTTGAACGAAGGTTTTTGGAAGTTTTATGGGGTTCAATTTTGTGTGTGGCCATAAACATCTTCCATTATCTGTCAATCTGGTCTTAAACACTATTTCTGTTTCTCAATAAAACAAAGAGAAAAATACTAGTTTCATATTGTACCGCAACCACAGCGACCACATACCTGTTTCATTTTCGACCTTTTTGTGTGAGACACAACGTTACCGCAGATCGGAACTCTTATTTTTCTCCATCTCTACAAGTTATAAGGGTTCAAAAAGGTATCACTCCTATCTGTCCGACTTACAGCTGGGCTGTAGAACTAGCGAATGTTTCATTTTCGACCACCTCCAGTTCCTAAGAAACAGGAAGTAACCTCAGATCGAAACTCGTACTTTTCCTTACTTCTACAAGTTGTAAGCTTTTAAATGAGGTATCACTCATGTCTGTTCGACTTACAGTATGGGCTGTAGAGAAGGCTGACGGACAGAACCTTTCAAAAGCTCCCTCCTCTGTTTTACACTATGTGTTCGTAATCTAATTAGAAAATACCGTTATTATGGGCAGAGGAGGCAAAAATCTTTATGCAGAAAGGAACCTTAAGGTCAGCGGCAGTCATTTAAGTTTACCAACTTACCAACTAAGAATTGAAAATCAGGTTGATTGAAAAAGACATTTATAAAAGAAGGCACTGCGCATGACTGCAGCAATCAGAAACACAAAATATCTTCCAATTAAATGAAGAGATCTTCAGTTAGTGGTGGAACTCGTTTCCCAGACTTAAAAAGTTCGTGTTTAACCAACTGATAATACTGAATAAAAGATTTTTGCACTACCATAAAAAGAACAAAATATCCAGAAAGAACTTGAGGCCTACTTTCGTGCAAAACGTTGTTTAATGTGTGTGTTTGTGTTTGATTTTTCTTTGCTTTTTAAAAAGTCTTGAAAATAATAAAAAAAAATTTACTGTCCTCCAAATGAGAGATGGCCGCCCTGTTTTTGTGCGATCTGCGCATGTATGATCGATTAGTCTGGTCAGGCGCTTCCGTCTGATTTTATGATAGGACGCCGCCATTAAGGTAATCGCTTGTTACTTTGCAAAAGAGCATTGTATTTATAAATAATATATATTTATTTATTTATATAAATACTTATTGTTAGCAACTGGTATTGAAATAACGCTAAATAGTCGAGAGAAGTTTTAATTTGGCGTTATCAACATGTCTTTCTCAGTGAAAACAGACGCCATCGTCCATTGTGACAGGAAAACATAATTGATCAGCTACCGGAAGGGCTGCGCAGTTCAAACTTCCGCCGGCCAACTTTCATTTGGAGGACAATAACTTATTCTTATATTGCATCATCTGCCAACTACAATGGTGGAAAGTTTCCATTTTTATTTTCTGAAATCAGGAATTAAATGCTTGTCAGTTTCATATTTTATCCATATTAAAGCGCATGCAAATTAATGGATTACTAATAGGATTACTATTCATTGTTAGATATCAGGAAAAACTTTTATAGCAGAGTTTGTTCGTAACCCTTACATCATCAGTTTCAAGAAGATATGTATATCTGTCCAAAAGTCATTGAGTAAGATATATTGGATAAGATTTCATTTACAGACGTATCGACTGATTTTTTTGAACTTCACTATCCTAGGAAATTAGGGTAAAAAGGATAGCTTCAAAGAAGTATAAATGTTTAATCTTTGGAGATAATCTAAAGAAAGTTTCAATAATTGGGATCCACCAATAGGATTTCATCAGCATCTTGGAATTTTAGTTCTTAATGCCATAACAATATATTTAACCAATACGCTTAGCAATAATATCGTATAATTTCAATTTTAAAAAAAGCTTTTATTTGAAATACTATAATAATTAGTAATTATTTAACCATTATATATGAAACAGATTATTATTAAAACAATTAAAGCATATTCATGTTTTCCCCTTATCAGTATAATTAATAAAAGTAAAGTTGAAAAATAAAAACAAAAAGAAAACACTGTAAATAGTTCAATTAGCATTTTTATACTTGAAGATGTATTTAGTACTAAAAAGTTGTCGTCTTGAAATTCAGGTTCCCGGGGATTTACATATTGTAAGAATCATTATTTTTATTACAAACTCTTGAACGTCGCAGTCAAATTTTAACCTCTAAAAGTTTGTATTAATTCATTACAGTTAAATGAATATTATCTTTTTGATTTGATTGAAATTAGCAAATCATTACAAAACATGTGATACTGATTAACCAATCATAACCTACGTAAATAACAAACGTGAATTTAAACGATCACCTTTGTAAATGTCCTTTAACTTCGACAATAAAATAGTAACTATTAGATTTGTTTGGAGGGCTTTTACCATAACAATATAATTCTAAATGAATCTTCCAGTATAAAAATTTTATTGAGCAATATTCCTTCAATATTGTTTTATAGCATTCTTCAAACATAAGACTTGAACTTACTTGATCTGCAGCTTCTTTTATCTTTTGCTCGTAAATCTTCAGATTGGCTGCAACTGTTTGTTGGAAAGTATCTTTGTAGATAGGTACGTGTTCGTAGACAGCAGCTCGGAATGTGTCATTTCTCTTCTGTTGTGCAGAACAGACCAACAACTGTAGAATGAGGATCAGTACAAGGCGAAGCATCGTGTTGTGAAAATGACAAGGATTTATGCTTGTATTTATAGATATCTCGACCATTGTACCACATAAGTGCGTATGAGACTCAATTGCCAATCAGAATTTTCCCGGAATAGTATTTTAATCATTAAGGAAATTTCAGTGTTCTTTCCTCATTAATGTATTGATTTCTTTCATTCAATATTATTGGTTAATAAAATAAAATTATTAATCAAAATTATTTAACGTGCGGGAAAATCATATAACTTAATAAACAAACCAGCACATATCTAAATAAAAATGAATATTGCCTCTCTGTTTTAGTTATGGAAAGGGAATTGGGAACGGCAGTTTCGTTTCGTATTGGGCTGACGAGTCCGTAGAAGGACGAAACGGCCTTTCCCAATTCCTTCCCCATATTCGCTTTTATTTAGATAAGTGCTGGTTTGTTTATTAAGTTATAAAATAAAATTATTTTTGTTTTGTTTGATTAGAATCTAACCCAAAGTCTCACAATTTTCTTTTTAGCCTACTTTCCTACAAAAGTTAGTTATGTCGTTTCACTCTTGTCTATGATTACATGGTTGGTATGTCTTACTCCCTCCCCCTAAAACTTTGGGTGTTCTTGAAATTTGGCGTTTATATTTAAGGATTACATTGCAGCTTATTCTATTTGTCCTTCTCGAAATCAGAACGTGAAGATTCCCATAGAAAAACCTGAGTCCAGCACTGATGTCTAACGATGGATATTAATCCTTTTATCTAATTCGCGTGCTTTGTTAGGATGAAATCAATTGGATTTGAGTAACTTAAGTAAGTAATGTGGATTGAATAATTTGAATAATAGAAGAAATTCGATTGTTTGTTTTCAGCAGATTTTCAATTTAAACATAGATTTTTCTTTTATATAGTTTTGACTAATTAAAAGAAATTTTGATGATATTTTAAATTTTAAACATTTTAGAATTTTTTTTAATTTTAATTTTTTTTATCTCATTTCACAGATAATTTTAGTGAAAACTGAGAAGCTATTTTTCTTCTTCTGGAAAGAGAAATGTTGACAACACTTCCAAGGTTTACGCACTCTATTATATCTTCTAAGAAAGACAAAGCTTCTGTTGCCATATTTATATTTTTAAAATGACAGTTGTCCATTGTCAGTGGTGATTTTTTTGTTCTGTTTTTAGTATGCTCTGTACTCTTCAGGCTAATACTTCTAACTACATATCTTTATTGGTAAAGTTGATTTTAAACAATGTTTTTAATTAGCATTAGTGTCTTTGATGGGTTCTTTGCAGCCTTAGAGATTCTGTATCTGATAGCCTTCTGCGAAACTTTACCATCCATCATGCAACTGACTTTTAATAAAATGATCGTAATTTAGATTCTCTGGCTCAAGCCGGAGCTACATGTTCACAGTAATGCTTAAAAACAAATAGACGATCAATCATTGCAAACGTTGAACCCCAACCAGTCACAGTATCCAAGGCCCATGTAGCCCATGTAATTTTAGAAATAATACTGCAAATGTTTAGGGTTCGTAATTTAACTACGACTTGTCGTATTTTCCCTAAAAATTCCTTGGCGGGTCTTTCTTCAACTCACCCCAGATTGCCACACCTCATCATTTAGACTTTTGAATTATCTTCAAGCAGCCATGTTGGCAATCAGGGCCGTCGCATGGGCGGGGCGACCTGGGCGATCGCCCTGGGCGCCGCGGCCAGGGGGGCGCCGCGGCAACGGCAAAAATAAAACAAAAAAATTTGAAAAAATTAAGTTAGATGTACATAACTTATTTTTTAAAGTTAGGTATAACTAAATTTTGAATATTACGTTGTATGTATTTATTGAATAAATAAATATTTGACACCAATAACTTTATATTTGTTAAGCTATCCCAAAATAAATATTTGCTCAAAATTGAGTAGCTGGATTTGCTTGTATACTGTTAATAATAATAACTTAATGAACTCCACTGTGTAGTTGTAGGCCCCAGCTCTTTCCTTAAATTATCTCAATATCAATATTGTATTGTCGATAGGGGCGCCCTTACGCACGTACACGTGGGATTGGTGGGGGGGGGGGGCGCCTGACGAAATCTTGCCCCGGGCGCCAACAAACCAAGCGACGGCCCTGTTAGCAATGTAAGACTAGGATCCTCAACTCATTGTGCAGGGACATCCATTTCGAGTTCTCGGCCATCATGTTTCTCAGTTTCTTCTTTCAGTGAAATAATTTCGATTTTATTTATATTATCTGAATTAGAAACGGTTTCTCTGAATATTATTTATAATCATTTATAATCCAGTGCCCAAAGCATTTTTAACCTCCAAGATATTTGTCTCCATACCTTATTATCCAACCATTTTCCCTGTTTTGAAAAAGATGATGTCGCAGATTCGTTTTTTGCTAACCTCCTCCATTAGGGTTAATTTTGTCAATGCTGTCAATAAAAATGAGAAGGATCACCATCCCGCGAATCCTAAGGGTGTCGTTTATGCCATCCAATGTAAGCTTAGCTAAGTCCACACTTGGAAACATGTTTCTGGAAATTGTTTGCCATTTAATTTTTTTCCTAAATGCTTACATGCTGTCTATTACTATAAAACTATTAGTCCTAGACTAATTTCGTTGAAATTTTTGGATTCAGCATAAAAAAATACATGGGGAAAACAAATTTGGTTCCATTTGATTGATTAGGAGACGAGATATTCAAGAAAATACGTCAAAAAAGGGGCGTGGCACAAAAAAAAACTTCAAAAATTCATATCTCGGGAAATATTTGATCTAAAAATCCCATATTTTGCAGAATGTCTTATCTTATGACTCTTTATATGCAAATAAATTTTCATAAAAATC
>JAFIDM010117175.1:46702-61429 GCA_023159025.1 Thereuonema tuberculata
CAAAACAAAAATAATTTTATTTTATAACTTAATAAACAAACCAGCACAAATCGAAATAAAAGTGAATAAGGGAAAGGAATTGGGAAAGGCCGTTTCGTCCTTCTACGGACTCGTCAGCCCAATACGAAATGAAACGGCCGTTCCCAATTCTTTCCCTATAGCTAAAACAGAGAGGCAATGATGATGATCAGTGGCTCAGTCCGGAGACTGGTTGGGATGAGATCCATGTCATGTTCCTCCATCTTTTCCTATCGTCCGCCATCCTCTTCAACTCCACAAAGCTTCTTACTCCCAAATCCTTGCATGTTTGTGATATAAAATTATTGCGAGGTCTTCCTCTTCCTCTGCCCTCGCTTGGAATCTTCCCCTCTAGAGCTCTCAGTATCGGATTATCGTGTCTCAAGACATGTCCCAGCCATTTTAGTCGTCGTCTTTTAATTATACTAATAATTTTCTTTTCTTCATCCACCATTTCTAATATCTCACTATTGGTTTTTCTTTCAGTCCAGCTCATTTTTTTCATTCTACGGTAACACCACATCTCAAAAGCTTCAAAATATTTCTTTTCTTTAGTGTTCAATGTCCATGTTTCCGAATTATATAATAGAACCGACCAAATATATGTTGTCAATATCTTTTTCCTTAGGTTAATATCAATTTTGTTACATGTTAATAAGTTTTGTTTTGATCTAAATGCGGTCTTAGCCATTACAGTTCTAGTTTTTATTTCCATGGTACATCTGCAGTCTTGTGTGATAGTTTGTCCCAGATAACAGAAATTTTTTACTTGTTCAATTCTTTGGTTATTGATGGTTAAATTTATTTGTTTTCTCTTTTTGTTATTAACATAACTTTGGTTTTCTTAATGTTTATTTTCATTCCGAATGTTTCTATTGTTTGATTTATTCTGTCTAACATCTCCTGCATATCGTTATCATTCTCAGCTAGTATGGCCTGATCGTCAGCGAATTTTATTTTTTCGAATTTTTCTCCTCCAATTTTTACTCCTCCTTTACAGTTCAATAATGCCTGGTCCATCATGATTTCTGCAAACAAATTGAAAAAATCTGGTGATAAGAGACAGCCTTGTCGCACTCCTTTTCTGATAAATAAGGGCTCTGTTAAACTATCACCTGTCCACTTGATAGCTTTTTGATTAAGATATAACTCTCTTATTAATTTGATAATTTGTGGCTCTATTTCGGTTGAAGCAAGCATTTGCAATAATTTAAGGCTTTTCGTAGTCGATAAAGCAGACCACTAATTCATTGTTGCAGTTCATCATTCTTTCTGCAATGGTCCTTAGCATACCTATGGCATCCCTGGTACCTGTGCCCTTACGAAAGCCGAATTGCGTTGTTGATAATTTATCATTTATTTTTCTTTCGATTCTTAAATATTTTTAGAAGTATTTTGGAGGTATGTGGTATTATACTGATGGTTCTGAAGTTTTCGCAGCGAGAAGCATTTGATTTTTTTGGTATCGGGATCATAAGAGATATAGAAAAATCTGACGGCCAGCTCCCTGTTTGATAGATTTTATTTACAAGTGTAAATAATTCCTCCTGTAATTTATCTCCTCCTGTTTTAAAAAGTTCTATTGGGATACAATCCAGTCCAGGTGTTTTAGAATTTGGGAGCGTGTCTAATGCCATAATAAATTCTTCTTTCGTTATGCTCATGAGAGAGTTTTCATTGTTTTCAACTAATGTTATATCTTGAGGTGGTTCCTTATCTTCATACAGTTTAGTAATGAAATCTTCCCATCTTTTTTTTTTGTCGATGGGATTCATTATGGGTTTTCCATTTATATCTAATAGTATCCTTGGCCGGATGCCTTTATTTTGGAAGGAAATCTTCTTAATTTGCTTATAAGCCAGATCCATTCTTCCTATATTCATTTTTATTTAGGCAATATTCATTTTTATTTAGATATGTGCTAGTTTGTTTATTAAGTTATATGATTTAACAACACGTTAAATAATTTTGATTAATAATTTTATTTTATTAAACAATAATATTGAAGGAAAGAAATTAATATATTAACGAGGAAAGAACACTGAAATTTCCTTAATGATTAAAATACTATTCCGGGAAAATTCTGATTGGCAATTAAGTCTGATACGCACTTTTGTGGTACAATGGAGATATCTATAAATACAAGCAAAAATCCTTGTCATTTTCACAAACGATGCTTTGCCTTGTACTGATCCTCATTCTACAGTGTTGATCTGTTCTGCACAACAGAAGAGAAATGGCCCATTCCGAGCTGCTGTCTACGAACACGTACCTATCTACAAAGATACTTTCCAACAAACAGTTGCAGCCAATCTGAAGATTTACGAGCTAAAGATAAAAGAAGCTGCAGATCAAGTAAGGTTAAGTCTTATGTTTATAGAATGCCATAAAAACAATATTGAAGAGATATTGCTCAATAACATTTTTATATTGCAAGATTTATTGAGAACTATATTGTTACGGTAAAAGCCCTCCAAACATATCTAATAGTTTCTATTTTATTTTCGACAAACGTGAATTTAAGGGATATTTACAAAGGTGATCGTTTAAATTCACGTTTGTTATTTACGAAAATTATTATGGGTTAATCAGTATCACATGTTTTGTAATGATTTGGTAATTTCAATCAAATCAAAAAGATAATATTCATTTAACTGTAATGAATTAATACAAACTTTTAGAGGTTAAAATTTGACTGCGACGTTCATGAGTTTACAATAAAAATAATGATTCTTACAATATAGAAATCCCTGGGAACCTGAATTTCAAGAGGACAACTTTTTAGTACTAAATACATCTTCAAGTATAAAAATATTAATTGAACTATTTATGTTGTTTTCTTTTTGTTTTGTTTTTTTCAACTTTACTTTTATTAATTGTATTGATAAGGGTAAAACATGAATATGTTTTAATTATTTTAATAATAATCTGTTTCCTAAATAATGGTTAAATAAACACTAATTATCATAGTATTTCAAATAAAAGCTTTCTTTTAAAATTATAATTATCGGATATTATTGCTAAGCGTATTGGTTAAATATGTTATGGCATTAAGAACTAAAATTCAAGGATGCTGATGAAATACTATTAGTGGATCCCAATTATTGAAACTCTCTTTAGATTATCTCCAAAGATTAAACATTTATACTTCTTTGAAGCTATCGTTTTTACCCTAATTTCCTAGGATAGTGAAGTTCAAAAAAGTCACTCGATACGTCTGTTCATGAAATATTATCCAACACAACTAACTCAATGACTTTTGAACAAATATACATATCTTCTTGAAACTGATGATGTCAGGGTTACGAACAAACTCTGCTATAAAAGTTTTTCCTGGTATCTAACAATGAATATTAATCCTATTAGTAATCCATTAATTTGCGTGCGCTTTAATATGGGTAAAATATGAAAATGACAAGCATTTAATTCCTAATTTCAGAAAATAAAAATGGAAATTTTCCACCATTGTAGTTGGCAGATGATGCAATATAAGAATAAATTACATTTTTTTTTATTATTTTCAAGAAAAATCAAACACATACACACACATAAAACAACGTTTTGCACGAAAGTAGGCCTCAAGTTCTTTCTGGGATTTTTTGTTCTTTTTATGGTAGTAAGTAGTGCAATATCTTTTATTCAGTATTATCAGTTTATTAAACACGAACTTTGTAAGTCTGTGAAACGAGTTCCACCACTAACTGAAGATCTCTTCATTTTATTGGTAGATATTATCTGTTTCTCAATAAAACAAGGAGAAAAAAACTAGTTTCATATTGTACCGCAACCACAGCGACCCCATACCTGTTTCATTTTCGACCATTTCGTGTGAGACAGAAAGTGATTGTGAAGATAGTCTGATGACAAAGAGGAAGATAGGCGTATGGATAAATTACCCCTGCATGAACTTTCGAAGACATCTTCGTTGCAGTATCAAAGATTAGACGGAAGTGGTTATTCCGTATTGTATTAATGTCATATTAATGCTAACCATATGTAATATGAAATAGTTAAATAATTAATTTAAGTCTATTTTGCAGGAGTTTGAGAAAGATGTATCCAAGTGTTCTAGGACTATTTCAGTCGAACAGTGAGCCAAGATTTGGATTCAAGCTATCAGAGATCAGACGATTCGAGGAAGGAAATTATTCTGTGATTCAAGCGTATGAATAGAAGAAAGAAAGTAAGTGACTTTAATCTGTTTATTACGAAGGCGGATTAAATATGAGCTATTCAAGACACAGAAAATATCAACTTTTGAAAATTGTTGATTTAATGTACATGGAAAGCTATAAAGACTTCGAATTATCCATAGACTACTCAACTAACTTAGAGCGTATTTAGCATCAGTGAACTTTTTAGAATTCTTGTTTTAACGGTGTAATGGAACATTTCTATAGTAACCCTAAATGGTCAAAGAGACTTTGAACTATTGGGAATTATTTGTACATCGTTTACATCTATTCTGAAGATTGAAGAATTTATTACGAATGAAATATATGTAGTGATACTTTTGTGCGTGTTGGTGTAATTTATTTTTGAACAACGTTAACAGTATAGATTTCAAACATCAGAACAGTTAACGTTTTATTTTACTCTTGCTCTGCAAGAGAATTTGCTTAATAATTGATTAAGTCAAATTATCTCTTATATTTTTTTATATTATTTTTCACTATTGTATCATAAACGAACGAACTTTTTGGCCAACATACAATACTTCGCCAGTTTTTGTATCTAGATCTTTCCCTTTAATTCGTATTGATACGACTTAAAATTAACATTGATCTTCTTGACCTTTCTGTATGTAAGCATTACACATTGTTTGACCAAACCTAAAAGCTAGTCATGACGGCATTAAAAAAAAAAATGACACTTTTTTAAAAATTTTGAAAAATTTAACTAAAAGTAAAATCTTTATTAATATATTTGTTTTTTAGTTCAGTTGGCGAGAGAAACTAGCAACGGGTGGTAATTGTTGGTTATCTATATATATATATATGGGGCCTCCGGAAATTATAAAGCATACAGTAAGTCTCCAATAAAACATCTATTTCCAGCAAAAATATTAAGTAATGTTTGTGACCACAACGTTATACATGTGTAATGATATACATTACAATACATAATTGAATGGTCAAAAACAGAAAACGTTATGCAATATTATTAATTCTACCACGTTCAAAAATTATTAGTCACCACTTTTCTGTATAACTTTGAAAACCTGCAATGACATGACACAAGTTCATGACTGAATTTCTTGGATCTGATTAATTGCAGGATTTTACTATCTGAATGTAAACAAAAAACAAAAAAAAACAACTTTTTCATAAAGATAGGGAGAGGGGTCCTTTAATGAAACAAAACCAAGTTAAAATTAAACTTCAAACTAAAAGTTAAGAATATAGGAAAGAATACACTGCTCACAAAATGTATGGGATATTGTGAAATGAATATAATACACCCAAAATACAGAGGCATACGACTTTATTTATTAAAGAACATCATAGGATGCGAAAAGTTAATTTGCATGATTGACCAGAACCCTGTATAAAGAGGCTGGCGCTGCTGGGTTCTCTCCACTTTCCTGAATCAACAACAAGTGGCAGAATTGTTGATTGTCACCTGAAAATGCCCCTGCAACGTGATTTACCCGAATCTGAACCATGGAGAGTCGTAGGGCGTCTTGAAGCTGGCCAAAAACAGTGGCAGCAGCGGTTGGAAGCTCCCAAAGCGTGATTAGCAGACTCTGGAATTTCGCTTCAAAGAGACTGACACAATACGAAGAAGACCAGAAAAGGGTCGCGCACGTGGCACCACTGCAAGAGATGATCGCTACTTTACGCTAATAGCACGAAGGAACCGGCAAAGCAATGCAACTGAGCTACGGGGACAGTTTGTCGCTGCTACTGGACGACGAGTATGTACTCAGACCATGCGAAATCAACTCCGTAACGGTGTACTGTATGCCTGGCGACAAATGGTATGCATTCCGTTAACTGCTGAACATCGCAGAACCGCAGAAAGTTGACTGAAATACATCTTCCTTGGAACCGTGAAGAGTGGTCCACGGTTCACTTCAGTGATGAGTAAAAATCGAATTCAACAACTTCAGATGCTGGGGACGATGCCATTTTAAAAAAAGAAAGCCGTCGTGAAATCTTATATCCACCATTCTTCAAGAAAAGTTTTGTATTACGATGAGCTACAGGGTGTTTCACTCGCTATCGAACCTTCATTTTCCCTTATAATTTTTAAACTGAAATTTTTAAAATTAATTATCAAATAGTCTTGATGCTATTGGCGGCCGCTTTCAATACTTGCTATGAAATCATCATGCTTCTCCTAAACCAAGATTATGTCCGTATGAAATTTCTATTACTTCCATTAGATTGAAAATTATAAGGGAAAATGAGGGTTCGATAGCGAGTGAAACACCCTATACTAACATCTGCAGATCTTGTAATGAAAGATCAAGCATTCATCCTCCGTATGGACTTGTACAATAAATTTAAATATATTGTATATTTAAATATATTTAATATATAAGCTTAAATTTTATGTATTAACACCAGAAAAACGCTTTGTATTAATGAATATTTATTTATGCCATTCATTACTTTCTTTTTTATCTTCTAAGCAGAATAGAGAAGTGTGATTGTTCAGTGTTGTATCTCATGTCGTTGTAATGCTTCTTCACTGTAGTGAGATAAAAATATAATAGCTATTGTTGCTTTATGAGGTCGGATGGTCAGCCCAATCCCTTTAACCCCAGAATAAGAAGACAAGTAACCATTTGACAGAGGGCTGGGTAAACCCTAGGGTCCGTCTACAGAAGATATAATCATGAAAAACTCCACAACCACTGCCGGTAATTGAACTCTGGCTCCTCCAGATCCACAGTACCTAAATCCTTTGGGCCCACATTTACTACGGGACCAACATAGTAAAGGACTATATTGATAAAATATAACTTACTAAAGAATCCTTTTTCCTACAGATAAGTGTTTAATGCAAACAGGGACCAATTATTCTCTCCTTCCTCGCCAAGTTGGTAATATAAAATTAAGACAACTGTTCAAAGCTGAACAATAATGCACGCCCCCACCATGCGCATCTCGTCAACAACATGCTGCAAAGAGGCTGTAATCGAGCGCATGGACTGGCATTCACGGTCTCTAGACCTGAATCCAATCGAACACGCTTAGGATGCACTAGGAAGACGTGTTGCCAGTCACCAATCACCTCCTATAACACTTCCTCAGCTTGAAAGTACCCTGGTGGGCGAGTGGACACGAATCCCACAGGAATTGCTGTACAATTTGATCCTCTCCAAGCCTCATCGCTATCAGTGTACGATAGCAGTCTCAGGTGACCATACACACTACTGAACAGTCAATGTGCGATACATTTTCCACGTTTGACATGCGAATGTTAACCCCCGCCCATGTGTCACAGCCTGATCAATCCCGATAAATGGATTCTGCACCTCATTTGCATATTCAGACAACTTCCATTTTCGTGTCATTTGCTTCTCTGATAATGTTCTTTAATAAATAAACTCAAATGCCTCCGTTTTTGGTGTGTATTATATTCATTTCGCAATATCTCCTAAATTTTGTGAGCAGTGTAATAAAAAGAAACAAAGATAATTAATACAAACCAGAATACTTAATACTTAAATAAACCAAATTGAAAATTGATATACCTAACTTAATTATTATATAACTTAAAAATGATAAATAGATATACCTTAATTTTTCATCATGAAATATCTATTTCTTTGAGAAATTTAATACAGCATTCGAGAAATATAATTGTTTCTGTGTTGTTTCCTTTGATGAGATATTAATGATGGGATGCTGCAAAGTTGCAATTCATAATGAACAGTTATATAGGTCTGTAAATATGAAACCGGAATTTGCTCACAGATGGCACGAGCTGTCAGTGTACTTACCGGCAAACCGTGTCATTGGCATCATTGGTTTATTGATATCTGACAATTGATTTTCAACTCATTTTATAATACAAGTTTCATACAATAGCATAGTTTATAATAGCGTAGGACATGTCGAAGTTTGTGCCTGGAAACTACGATTTGCGGACAGCATTGATTTTCTGTTACCATTTGAAGAAAACTGCTGCAGAATCGCATCGAATGCTTGTCGAAGCTTACGGTGAGCATGCTATTGGTAAATGACGGTCAGGCTCGGACTGGCTCATATATATGTGTGTGTGTGTGTGTGTGTGTGTATGTATGTATGTATATGTAAACCAGAACACATATGCGAAGATCCGTGTATTATGGACCCCCTAAGGAAGAATGCTCATAAACCTTAAATTATTAACATAAAAAGATTTAATTTGTTGGCTGCTCATAACAATTGTATAGCTAAATGGTTCAAACGTGGTAAAGTACTCTGGTATTAATAATTGCAGGAAATTTTATTTTTATTTTCGTGTCGATGGTCCATATTACACACATGTTCGTGTAATATGGACAGAGTAAACCAAAAACAAAACATAACAAAAAATTAATTAAAATAATTTTTACAAACAAGCTTTCATTATACTGCAGTAAACAATAGTCATACTGTAGGCATGGGAAGTTTCACGATTTTATTTGGATTGGTTTATGAGATATGGTGTTTTAACATTTTCTCCTCTTTACCCCCCCCCCCCCCCTTATGGGTCGAATTTTGAAAAATTTAAATCATAAAAATTGTACGACTTGAATTACATTAAGCAAGCCCTAAGTTGTGCTTTTCGTTTAATGTATTAAGTAAAACAAGCTTCAGACTCATAGTAATATGCTTAGCAACCAGTGGTCCATATTCCACAACAGCGCACGGTTCATATTACACGCATAGACGGAGCAGCGTTGTTTCCAATCACATATCGCTATGCAAAATGGCGCGCATAAAACACATGTCTGGATTGTGAAGAAAATAAGTACATTTGCCACTATTAACGTGAAAATTATATTAAAATTACTTAACAGCAGAAAGTAATACATTCATTCTAACATACCTGTTACATCATGATCATAGAAAACTGAAAACACAATTTAATACTCGTCCAAATGAAGGCACACATGTAAAAAGTCACCTCCTGCTTTGGATAACAATAATATTCACTAAAGGCAATGGGATGGTTCTACGAATTAGTGGTGAACGGATAAATTTCAACAAGGTCCATATTACACGATGGTCCATAATACACGGATCTCCCCTAATTACAGTGAAGTCTCATTTATACGAAACATTCAGCTATAAGAAGAATTTCTCATTCCCCGGCGAAACCCCCCAAAGTTTTACATGTAATTCACTTATATGAATAATTTTTGGTTCCCCATCATATTCGTATAAGTGAGACTTCACTGTATATGGTTAATGTTATACACAATTTTATTTATTTTTATGTATGTATAACAAGGTAGAAAATTACATATTTAATGGATGCTAATCACTATATTTAATACATGCATTGTGGACATTTTGTACATGTTAATAATGATTACAAATGTTAGGCTACAGCATTGACTTTTCAACTACAAAATCGCCTTCCGGCTAAGGGGCAAGCAAACGTCTCATTTAAGAGCTCGACTCACATAATTTGTTTATTAGAGCTTCACTGTCAATGTTCATAAGAATGTCTTTTTCACTTTGCATAATGATAAGCGATTCAAGATTTTCGTTTGACATAGTAGATCTTAGACGTGTTTTGATTAACTTCAATTTAGAAAAAAAAACTGGTTCACAGGTTACGTGAGTTTGAGGAATGGTCAATAAATATTATAAACCTTTCAAAGTTCCGTGGGGCCCTATTTCAATGAAAGACGCTAACTCCTCTTTTAGCTTTCCTTTATCCAGGGAAGGTATTACTTGGCATAGCTTTTCTAGTGCATTACAGGGTAAGGATTGGTGATTTTTAAACTGGTTAGGGTCGAACCAGGAAAGATCAAGATAAAGTGTTTTATGATTTCCATAGTTTGAATGACAGTATCCATAACAACATTGAATACAGAACATTTGAACATTTCCTCTGCGGTTGTTCCTACGCTTTCATCTTCAGCAACCTCGCCTGGCATCTTTTTGCCTTTTTTGGTATGTTTCTTTTTTAACTCAGTTTCGATTGTCATATTGCCGAGTGATTGGTCTATTTCAGTCTTTTCTTGGACTTCTTCAGTCATTTTTTGCGCAAATTTGTTAGTAGCGCTCAAAGTTTCATGAAATTGATGTCTTAAGCGTTTGAGTCTTGACAGTGAGGAATATACCAGTCTCCAGGCTTGCGCATAATCAATGTTCTTTGTTTGTAAGTAATCAGATAATGGAGTGGTAATTTTAAAAATTTGAAGGAAAGTCATTGCCATTAAAATTGTGTCAAAATTGTGCAAAAGTTGTTTTGCAAGATGGATGCTGCGTCATTTCTGATTTTTGGATTGAATTCAGTATCGTTGGAAATCTTGAATAATGCCACTGATAGTTGTACGTAGACAAGCTTAGCTGACTTGGATTGATTTGTCTTGTTCACTCGATGTCCAGTCATCGATTCTTCCAAATATTTTGGTTGTTGCATCACTCCGACTTCTCCATCTAGTTGCTCCAATAGCTTCCAGTTTGAAAGCAGGATTTTCGGCAATATACTTTAGAAGTCTCTTAAGAGATTCCTTCAAAAAATCCTGAGCTTCTTGAAGCAGGCCGAAAAATGATATGCGGCACCATACAGTACAAGATTAAGGACATAGAACCACGTGTTAACATGATTGGGAATAACGTTGGATAATTGCGCCGTTAACCCGATATACTGCCCACTCATATTTGCAGCTTCCTCAAATGCGTTTGCTACACAGTCCTGAAGGGGAATTGGCTAAGTGTTTTGTAATGTGTTAAATAATCCCTCACCAGTGGTTGATGAAACACACTTTAGTGCTATTAGTCGTTCAAATACCTCTTGACCCTTTGCACAACAAATGCACATTGATCGTTGCTTGATACATCTACTGTAGTGTGCATCATGATTGAGAACTTAACTGCTTGTTTGATATCTTCTGATATTTTTGCCTTTATTTCGTCTGTTATTATTTTCATTATCTTTAACAGAGTAGCTTTACTCAAAAAAGTCACAAAACTTCCTCTCCCTTCTTGTTTATTCTTCTTAGTTGTATCTTTCCTATTTTTTTCTCTTGATTGATGAAGGGTTTGACTTCTAGACGAGACTTACCTTAATATCTTAATATCCATCTGCGCTCATTAGAAGCCGAAGTAACGGATAATTTGGCAACTTGTAATTCTAAACACAATATTATACACTTGACTCGCCCGAACCGAAACAGAAACTGTACTGAACAAAGCGGGTACAGGCGGCGGGCAGTGAGCAGTAACCAGAGTGGTATTCCTCGTAGCTACAGTAGCGATATGTAGTGCACTACACTCGCGAAAGCGTGTTCCTCATAGATTGTAGTGCACTACTTCCGTGTTCCTCATAAACCGTAGTGCGCTACTGTAGACGAAAGTAGCCGCTAAAGTGACTACAGTATTTCGAGATGGAGCGCCTGTAGCACTACAGAAATGAAATGGCGGACATGTAAACAGCGACATAGCAATAACGGACGATTTCTTCTAAAATCAAACGAAAACATATATGACAAAGATATTTCAATTTAATTTCTTAATTATAATTATTAATTAAAATTATAAATATGTATTTATTGGTTTTAAAGATTATAAGAAACGAATTTTCTATGTTTTTCTGGCAATGAAAAAATAAACTTGATACACTTAAAAAAAATCCGTCATTAAAACGGAAAATAACTAACTTTAATTATTTTTTATAAAGGTGTTCTTTTTTTTTAATTGTAATTAATTCGCTTTTTTTGAGACAATAATACAAGTTTATTAATTTTACTTATTTTGTAATTGCTGAGAAGAAAATTCAACATTTAAACCGAAACACGCATTTGTCGGTAACTTCGAAGCGCCTATAAAACGTTCCTCATAGCAATAGACTACGCCACTACAGTGACGTCATATCCTGTCCTACATTCACGCTACAGAAAATTTAGTAGCGCCACTACTGTAGCTACGAGGAATACCACCCAGTCAAGCATCGCAGCGACCGTGGGAGCGTAGAGCGCTTGGACTGTCACAGCCAAGTCAATGCATGCTGCAAATCTCCGTACGAGGAAGTGCACCATTTGCATCATGCTCATGCGTAATATTTTATATCATAATATCTAATAATATAGCACTATTATATCATGAAGGGAGGTTCTTCGATATTGTATTTTAAGTCGAATACTTTTGGTGGACTTTTAATATTTCTAATTTTTTGTATTATTACATTTTTTCCTTGAAGGCGGAAGGGCGCCAGACAAAGCCAAAGGAGGGGGGCGCACCGGGACATGTCCCGGTGGGCCAGTCCGGGCCTGATCACGGTTGTTTGAGTGGTTTAAAAAATTCAAAAGTGGCGATTTTGACACGAGAAACGAAGAACGTGGAAGACCACCGAAAAAGTTTGAAGACAGAGAATTGCAGGCATTATTGGATGATGATGACGCTCAAACGCAACAACAACTCGCGGATCAATTAAATATGACACGAGAAGGCGTCTCCATACGTTCGAAAGCCATGGGAAAGATCCAGAAGATGGGAAAATGGGTTCCACATGAACTGAATAAAAGACAGCAGGAAAACCGAAAAACCACTTGCGAAATGCTGCTCGCCAGGTACAAAAGAAAGTCCTTTCTCCATCGAATTGTGACTGGCGGTGAAAAGTGGATATATTTTGTGAATCCGAAGCGTAAAAGATCATGGGTTGATCCAGGCGAACCATCGACATTGACTGCAAGGCCAAATCGCTATGAACGGAAAACAATGCTCTGTGTTTGGTGGGATCAGAAAGGTGTGATCTACATATTACGAGCTGCTAAAACCTGGCGAAACCGTTAATACTGAACGCTACCGACAACAAATGATCGATTTGAATCAAGCTTTGCGTGAAAACGATCAGAATATCATAAAAGGCAACAGTATATTATATATAATGTGTTTTTTTCTGAAATTATTTAATTCATTTATACAAATTCCACACGATCTTGCTGATGATGGGGATCTTGATATCCCCGAAATCGTCCAGGAAGTTTTGTTTTAATGTATCGTATTAATCTTTTTTATTTTGCTTATAATTTGTTAATTTTAACTTTTTTAAATCTTTTAAACAAAGAAATTAGTGTGGAATTTGTATATATGAATTAAAAAAAAAAGGCAACACAAAGTGATTTTGCTTCATGATAATGCACCATCACACTCAGTGAACTGGTCATGGAAACGATTGAGGCGTTTAGTTGGGAAATACTTTGGCTTGCAGCTTACTCACCAGACTTGGCTCTGTCCGATTACTACTTATTTGCATCGATGGGATACGCACTTGCTGAGCAGCGGTAAACTTCTTACGAAAATATAAGAAAATGGCTCGATGCAAGGTTTGCCTCAAAAGAGCAACATGTTTTTTGGCATGGCATCCTCAAATTGTCAGCCAGATGGGAAAAATGTGTAGCTAGCGATAGGCAATACTTCGAAAAAAATATTTTCTATCATTTTCGTACAATACACGTCTTTTCTATACAAAATTTCCGGTTTCGTATTTACAGACCTAGTGTAGTATTTATCTCTTCAATACAATATTTATATATAGTTTGGCTGACGAGTCCTAAAGAGAAAAGTGGGCCCCAGACTCTCGTTGGTGATAGCTCGGGGTGCAAAGTCCTTTATGTTTCTTTTGTGCCTTGGTTAATATTTGTAAAATTAAATGTAAATATTTATAAGGTAGGTTGCCCAAATAAGGCCCGGTTTCAAATAAGGCCCATCCTTCGTTTTATTAATAGGACGTTGACAATTTACCAAGATTAGTTATGTTTCAGACAGGTCCTGGCTTCTAGCGGCTACACCAAAAATTAGGTCTGTTGAAGTCGATAATTTCACCATGTTTGTTTCAGTTCAACAGTAAAAGTCGCCCGAAGCTTTTGTCGTTACTATTTGAACTTAATTTGATAAATCGCCTGCATTTTTTGGCAACTTAATATACTTAAACATGTTTTATGTCATTTTAAAGTGTGTAATGAGTAAATTAAAATACTGTATTTGATATTTTCCAGTTGACGTGCATTTAAATACTTTTTAGTAAAACAATGCATGAAAGCCTGGGTTAACAGAGGGCTCCAAATAAGGCCCTCCATTCTATAACATATAGTAATTACATATAATGAGGAAAAATATAACAAAAATCATCAAAGCTAGTTTTAAATTCACAATTTTATAATTTACTTACTAATTAAATATTAATTTGTAGCTTAATATTTAGTTAGAACTAAATGTTGGAATTTGGCTGTTTTCACTGCCAAGCTCTTGTCCGTGTTGGCGAGTTTGCCTACGACTAGTAGTGGGCCTTATTTGGAACAGGGGCTCCTAATAAGGTCCTTCAGTTATATTTTCAAAACTGTGTTATTACAGAAAGAATTTCAAATGCCACTAATTCTAAATTCACTTTTTCAAACAGCACACCTTAAACTACCTTTCAAGACAGTTTTCA
Source organism: Thereuonema tuberculata (assembly GCA_023159025.1). Classification (NCBI taxonomy): domain Eukaryota; kingdom Metazoa; phylum Arthropoda; class Chilopoda; order Scutigeromorpha; family Scutigeridae; genus Thereuonema; species Thereuonema tuberculata. Next base: position 61,307 of record JAFIDM010117175.1, read on the forward strand.
GAATTTTCACTCTTCCAGTAGAAATGTAAAAAATCTTTAAACGTTAGGAGGGCCTTATTTGGGCAACCTACCTTATAAGTCTCTTTAGCAGTGTATTTTTTGTTTTCGTTAGAAACCATTCTT
>JAFIDM010117175.1:61829-84684 GCA_023159025.1 Thereuonema tuberculata
ATACATCTTTTGGGGGACTCTGTGTAGGATCGCTATTTTAGTATAAACTTAAATAGCCCTCATATCCCTTACAATACCTTCAAAGGTCGACTGAAAGTTGTTGTTTTTTTTAGTTACTTTTATTTTTAACTTGTTTCTTTCTGGACTTCTCTTCCATTGTGTATAGAATATAATAAAGTTCAACGCTTCATCAGGAATATAAGTTGTGAATTAGATCTTTCCAATTGTTTCTGTCGATAGCCATAGGTCGTAGCTCACTCCATCTCTTTTTTCCAGCTTCAGAAAGGATCAATCGTCGCCAACTGCTTCTTGGTCTTCTTCTCTACCTTAAACCTTGTGGATTCTACATCAAAGCGGCCTTACTTGGTTCATTATCGTTGTTCTGAAGTATATGAACAAGCCATCTAAATTTACGACTTCTTATCTCTAAGTTAATGTCCGTCTGTTTAGTCATCTCCCTTTTGGGCCACCATACTTCAAAGATGTATCTCAGACAACAAAAGCTTAAGAGTTTATTTTGGAATTCTTCGCTGGCTAACCAAGTCTCATATCCATAAAGGAAAACAGATTTGACACAATAAGTTAAAAATTTGGATTTTAACGTTTCTGTGGAGTCGAATAGAAAGCAGCATTTTCCTGAGTGTAAAGAAAGATCCGCGGGCTTTTTGTATTCTTAACTTCACAGAAACATTAGTACTAAGATAGGTAAAACCACTCACATTAAAAATATCATTTTCCAGTGAAATAACATTTTTTCTTTTACTATTGATTCTCTTTTTCTACTTTTTTTATTATTAATATTAAGGCCTATCTTTTTAGATTCATGATTTAATTCGTTTCCTTGCATATCACACAATCTGTACCACAGTAAGCAAAGACTAGAACAAATGTTACTTTTCACTTCGTTGCCTTTTAATGTATTTTACCACATGTGTTAACTTTTAATCTTTTATAAAGGAAATTAACTTTCCTCTTACATCCCACTCTTTAATGTCAATTGTACAGATAAAATTAGGAGATAAGGAATACATACAATACAATACAATAAGGAAGGAATACATTTGTGTCATGATAACGTAATGACTATTGATATTGAGAAGCTGAGATTTTCATGGTAGGTTTAGAATTTCATATGTCCACTGGTTCAATTATCAATTGGCGTCCAAATAAAGAATCTGTGATAACAATCGCTAGTCCTACAAACTGCTAACTTTTGTAGGAATGCATCTTTTATTTTATTTTTTGTTTGTTTGTTTATTGGCGTCTTCGTACACAAATTTCTGTTTATTAGCGTCTCCGTGAGGTGGGGAGAGGTTCCTAAGAAGGTTCTGTCCGTTCGTCTGTTTACACATTTTTCAGTATAAATAATCATTCCAAACACGGTAATGTGGAATCTTTTCACATTAAGAAATTCAAGAAACTTTTCTTAATGATACAGTAAAATAAATATAATGGTACAGTGTCTTTCAGTAAGCTTCTGAAAAGGAATTATTACAATTACATGAAACCTAACAAGGAATTCTAAATAAATCCTAACAAATCCTCAGTTAGGTTAAATTACAAAGAAACTTAAATATTTCTTCTAAATAGTTTTAGTTTTATTTACATTCTGATTGAAATTATCCTATGGAACTCACTCTTGTTTAATAAATAAGTAAATAATTAAATAACCCTTAATAATAATTAAGAATTTTTGTGCCTAGTAATACGTAAAATGATAACCAAAGAAGGCACAAAAGAAAGCAAAAAATTTTGCAACTCAAGCTATCATATGCGAGAGTCTGCGACGGCCGTTTCTCTCTCTTTAGGACTCGTCAGCAAGACAAACAACCTGACGACAGGCTTAGAAGGTGAGAAAGAAGGATTCCACTCTTACTGCCGAAAGCGGAATCAAACAAAACACAACCCAAAATACATAATAACACAAAAAGTATCAAATCTCTGGCCTGCACACCGACAGGCTCAAAAGGAATTTGAACAAAGCATTAAACAAAGCATTTTAAGCTAACCAGTTTAAATAGTAAAGAATCTGGTTGACGAGTCCTAAAGAGGACGAAACGGCCGTTTCAGACTCTCGCCGCTGGTAAAAGACAACCACGATAACGTGACGATCGATAAGAACCCCACGTGATTATGACGTATCTGTTTTTCAGCCAATCACAAACAAGCGCGCATCAAAGCACAGGTCTCTATTAATTTCCCTCAAAATGTCGCCCCAGAGTATTTTACAGAAGTGGTCGAAAAATTATTTTACAGGTTGAAGATTATTTCCGAAAGGAGTTGGAAAATGGAGGCTAAAGTTCAAAGGCTGAGAGAGGCCTCTGAGAGAGGCTAGTGCTGACGTCGAACAATCAAGTAATCGTGGTCGGACTATAGTTCGAAGTGCGCAATATTTTTGGTTTCTTTTGCGCCTTCCTTGGTTATCATTTTACGTATTATTAGGCACGTTAAATTCTTTATTATTTAAGGGTAATTTATTTATTTATGTATTTAAAAAAATATGAGCTTCATAATTTATATTCTGAGAGAAATTATCTAACTATATATAAAATATGAAAATATAAGTTACAGATAAATTAAAACATATAAGTTAAAAAAATAAATAATGACTATGTAGGATTGCAAGACACTGACTATTTTAATAAGCTTGTAATACCGTCAAAATGTTTGAGTGAATCTACATGATATTTTTAAAATGTTCAAAATGTATTATAATTAACTTTTATCTATAATTCAATGAGTCTATGAATGGCTAAAATAATTTCGATTTAAGTTTTTAGGCTTTACAATGCATTACTAAGTTCGAAAAGACATTCAACATATTTTGCAAATTAGTTCCTTTATTATTTGATTTTTAAATTCAGTCCAACTAGCCAGTCATTGTAAATATAGAGTATCTGGTTGATTTAATCATCCTAAACTTATATTTACATTTTCTTATAATGAAAGAGCTGTAGTTGCGCTAGTGTTTCCTTTCATTTTGTTTCTGAAGAAAACATTTCAGCCAAAATTTACGATTTTAAAATATTTTTCTGTACCAACTTTCTCGAATATGCGTTCACCAGTTTTAAAGTATTACGATGGACACATAGTCTACACATAAATATACAGTTCCGTAAACCTATGTTTCCTTCGGCAAATAAATTAAAAAAAAAAAACCATGATTTTTAAAATAATATTAAATCGCCGAGAGTTGCTTCAAAATGTACTGACATAGCAGAGAGTATGTTCCGGCTGTGTTCCGCTGTTCAAGTCTACGAACATAACCAGTCAAAGGACCAATTTGCTCTGAATTATTTCCTTCCCTTCAAGAAATTGTTTTGAAGAATGCTATTTTAAAACTACATTTTCTCTTTGCCTTGTTTTGTAAAAGTATTTTCAAACAACAAGAATCGAAAGATCGAATCAGCGAATATAGGATTTTTAAAAGAAGAAATATAGAAATTTGTGGAATGCTACGAACAAAATAGTCTATTTCAAACCTTTACAATGTAGCTTTTTCAAGGATTTAGTGTTCTGATGGTTTGTTTGTATTTTTAACAAACAGCGAATGCCAAATTGATTTTTGTGGTTTTTTTATTTGTGTTTCCAAGATTAAATTTACGTATTTCACCAATCACAGGAAAGGAAATTTCAAAAGTTAGAAAGTGAACAGATATACTGAACAGTGTCAATTACGTAACTTACCTGCAAAAAGAAATAACAAATAACAACTTTATATTCTCTTCCCATTTTTCTATTGATAATAATATCGTGAAAATACAAAATATAATTAACGGGATAAATAATAGTTAATAGCATTTAATGACAAACTGGTTTAAATCTGGGGGCACGGTAGTGCCCCCGCCAAGACGAGCCGAAGGCAGGAAGGGCACTACGTACCTTTTCTGGAAGTGTTTCGTCGTATTTTCGAACCCTCATAGCTTCGGCCTGGATAATACTAGAGAGCTCAAATTTTCAGGATAAGATGCAGTTAGCAGACTAATGAAATACGCTAAGTTTCATTTATTTACCTTTTATACTTTGGATTTTATTAATACCTAAAATACGTCGATTTCGTCACTGACTGACTGACTGACTCATGACCATCAAAACTTCTCGGGTACTTCCTGAAGTCCTAGAAAGCTGAAATTTGATATGCAGGCTAGGATTAGCACACAAACAATAAAAAATTAAGAAATCCGTAACTTTCACCCTGAAACCCCTCATAAAGGGGGGGGGGGGTCTGGTTATGTATTACTGAACCCTCATAGCTTCGGCCTGGATAATACTAGAATTTCAGGATATGATGCAGTTACCATACTAATGAAATACGCCAAGTTTCATTTATTTAGCTTTTAAACTTGGGATTTTATTAAGATCTGAAATACTGATTCATTGACTGACTGACTGACTCATGATCATCAAAACCTCTAGGGTAGTTCCTGAAGTCCTAGAAAGTTGAAATTTGGTATGCAGGCTAGAATTAGCACACAAACAACAAAATTAAGAAATCCGTAACTTTCACCCTCCAACCCCTCATAAAGGGGGGGGGGTCTGGTTATGTATTATCGAACCCTCATAGCTTCGGCCTGGATATTACTAGAGAGCTCAAATTTTCAGGATAAGATGCAGTTACCATACTAATGAAATACGCTAAGTTTCATTTATCTAGCTTTTATACTTTGGATTTTATTAAGATCTGAAATGCGTCGTACCCTCAATGCTTCGGCCTAAATAATACTAGAGAGCTCAAATTTCAGGATAAGATGCAGTTAGCAGACTAATGAAATACGCTACGTTTCATTTATCTAGCTTTTATACTTTGGATTTTATTAATATCTAAAATACGTCGATTTCGTCCATGATTCACTGACTGGCCCTATGACTCATGATCATCAAAACCTCTAGGGCACTTCCTGAAGTCTTAAAAAGCTGAAATTTGGTATGCAGGTTAGGTTTAACAACAAACAACAAACAAATTAAGAAATCTGTAACTTTCACCCTCTAACCCCTCATAAAGGGGGTTCAGGTTCTTTATTATATAACAATTTCTGATAGATATATTCCACCCAAAACATTTCATGTAAAATAAGTTGCGAAGACTCCCATGCTCATAACACTTTCACTGTTAAAAAGTTATCAGATCTCATCTTACAAAAAGAAATGAAATCCCACCCAAAACATTTCATGTAAAATAAGTTGCCAAGACTCACATGCTCATAACGCTTTCAGTGTTAAAAAGATATGAGATCTCATGTACAGCCAAGCCCCTAACTCTACAAGGCCTAATTTTACAAGCTCTAACTCTAAAAACCCTATATCTTGGTCAAAAAGTATGGCTTGGCCGTTTCATGGAACTATTTCATCCCACCCAAAACATTTCATGTAAAATACGTTGCCAAGATGCTCATAACGCTTTCACTGTTAAAAAGTTATCAGATCTCATGTAGAGCCAAGCCACTCACTCTACAAGGCCTAACTCTACTAACCCTAATATCTTGGTCAAAAAGTATGCCTTGGCATACTCCATATCCTTTACATAACTCCATGGGATTGTCTGTGCGACAGCGAAACGGCCAAGCCATACTTTTTGACCAAGATATAGGGCTTGTAGAGTTAGGGCTTGTAGAGTTAGGCCTTGTAGAGTTAGGGGCTTGGCTCTACATGAGATCTCATATCTTTTTAACACTGAAAGCGTTATGAGCATGTGAGTCTTGGCAACTTATTTTACATGAAATGTTTTGGTTGTATTGCTCTTCGTTCCAGTTTACGATTTGGCTTTGTAAAATATTTTGAAACCTTTTGAATTATAACTGATTGTTTGAATTTTAATGAATTTTATGTTTTTCGATATTTAGGAATTAAAAATTGAAGGGAGCCGTTAGTTTCAAACCACATTAGTTCAATATTAAGAAAATAGATAAGTATTGGTTAAAAGTCTTAAATTAAGAAAAGAAAAAGATTGAGAAAAAAAAAATTAAAAAAAATGAAGCTTCCTTTAGTCAGAAATGTTTATAATCAGTCACTTTCAAGACATTTTAATTCTTTTTTTCTGACATACTTTCAAATTTTAAGTAGTAAGTGAATGTGATTTGAGAACTAATCCCTGCAATTGTGAGCCTGAGTTTAGCCGAATGAAATGTAAATAATAATAATATATTTATATAAGAAAAAAAAAAAGTTCAATAAAAATTACTTCATTGTGTTGGAAACAGGACAACAAGTCAACGTTATAGTCCTTTATTTCTAGACTTCTATACAATAGCTTTTTATAGGTCCTTTGTGAGATTGTTCATTTTTTTTATCTGAGATAGCTAACATTGATTTACTATTATATGTTATTTATTTAGTATCTTCCGAATAAACCAAATGCAAGTATTCCGCTTTTTCTTGTAAGAGTTATTGTTGCTCGTGGTAAGCACACGTCTGAATCCGAACTGTAGCACTTGGCAGGTAAGAAGTAATACTGATTCATCAACTGCATATCCGGTGCAAGCACTAATGGATACATGTAATTAGCTGGGAATGTTGCCCGTATCTCGAGGCTTTCAAACGGCATGGTTTCAGTCGGCTTAGTGGGAACGCCACCACAAGTAACATTATCACCACTTCCCGCTTCGCATCTCAGTACAGCACAGATTATCTCCGATAGGTTGTAGTTACCTACCTTATGATTTCCCACTTTGAAAACGAGAGCATACGATACTGAACTATTGTCGTAGTCGGAGCTGAAGCTATATGAAATGTCGCAAACGTCGAATGAGTTGTTTGAAAGGTAAATAACAGCGTTATTCTGGTCCTTTTTCAAGTACTTGAAATCAAAGTCTTCCAGATCGTTGCGGTATCGTATCTTAAGTTTCTGGTCTGTATCTGCCGACGATGGTAGGTTGGTAAATACAAGACCAGCTCCATCGCTGTCTGATGTATCGACGATAGTGTTGAGGTTTTTCGGAATCATTTGTGGTATATCGGCTAAATAGTCTGCTCCAATAGCATCTTTCGGGTTTACAGGTATGTCTGCGATGATCAGATCCCCCGGTTTCGCCAAATCATAAGTATAATTGAAGGGACCATCCGCTGAGAAAATGCCACTTCCCAAACAGCCAACTGAAAAATATTTACAACAGAATAGGAAATTGAAATTATTACTTTTACATAGACATCCATTCGACATACTCCTTTTAATAAATTCTAAAAATACAATATTTTCTTTCCTTAAACAGGAAACTTCCTCAGATTTTGAGGACAGAAAAAAACTTTTCCTTTTCCTCTCTCTCTATTAACAAGAGTATGTCGACTGGATATCTATGTAAAAATATTACTTAGAAATATTATAGGAGTTATGAAATACCTTATTCTGAAAATACAGAAAAACCTCTCAAATCCGGCCTTCGGTAATCCGGCCCCCATGGTAATCCGGCCTGGTCCTGAGTAAATTTTTTTTAATAACTAAATTCGTTTACCTATTTTGAGAAAACTCGGCCGGCGCGTTTATTTTTACCATCTAATGTAACTATTTGTCAACCTATGGACCAGGGAGTCTTGGAAACACTCAAACGTAAATATCACCGCAAAATGCTTACAGTGTTAATTGCCGGTATTGATAGAGGGAATGGCATTGACGTTTTAATAAAACGTACTGTTTTTAATAAATATTTGAGTGCAAAATTATGAAAATGGGGTAAAATTAATTAAACCTGGCATTATATCTTCACAAAAATTGAGCTATTGAGTTATTTTAAGAACACTCTCGGTAGTCCGGCTTTTCTGAAATCCGCCCTACTAGGCGCCACATTAGGCCGGATTTGAGAGGTTTTACTGTATTATGTTTTAAACAATAACTTTCCGTTTTAATCAAAGCCTGAATCAATTTATTCAACAGCGTTATATTTCGAAATTTTGACATTTCCAAAAAAAAAAATTTCAATTAGATAATCGAAATCTTGAAAATTGGACATTTTGATAATATATTTCTATTCAGATATCTTGAAAAATTCCCATTCTGAATATTATTTAGTGTGCATTGGAAGTTTCAATTAAGGAAAACTCCAAATGTACTCCATGATTTCATTAAACACATTCTTAAAGTGCGGGTGATAGCTTCCTTGTGTTACAAAACAATGGTCGTGCTTATCGATCTCTAGAGATCAATTGATCCCTTCAAAATCATGGTATCACTCAATTGCATTAGAAGCCGTTCTACAAGGATATGATTCCGCTTGAACATAGATGGGATTAGTTAAATGGAATCATTGGATGTCGCAAATCCGCATCTGTGTAACACTCAACAGCTTCTTGTCGCAGCCGTACAGAAGTGGGTTTCTCCTGGTCCAGATAGTTAAAATATACTGTGAGTTTCATGCTTTATCATATTTCTTCTGCAAGAAAGAAGAGACATTTTTCGCCGTTGAAATGATCTAATATACACTGAAATGCCAAAATTACTGGGAAGCGTACTACCATGTCCATTTCATGCTACCACACCCTTGCGGTTAATGGAATCGTCTGCAAACGACATATATACAGAATGATTCAAATTTCTCTGTACAAGCTGTAAAGGTGATCAGGAATACAAAAACAAACGTATTCATAGTGGAATATATGTCCGCAAACGCCACCGAATGTTCTAGAGGGCGCTGTTTATAGCACATTAGTTGGGCAGTATGATTCATCGTCATTTGAGACGTTGACTTTGTATGAGTAAAATGTATTCTTCGTTCACTAATGCTGAGAAGACGGATATGTAACTAGCCTAGGGGGCAGAGAACGGAAACGGGGCTGCTGTACATTGTATCGTGAACGGTTTCCCAACAGCAATTGGTGCTCAATCATCAAACGTTTGAAACTGGATCATTCGAAGGAAACAAGCATGATTGTGATCGGCAACGATCGACGCGCACACCTGCTGTGGAGGAAGAGATCGTACACCGAATTGAATGCAATCCACGTATAAGTACACATGTTCGGAAGTCCATGCATCGACCTTGTGAGGAGTATATTACTGTTGATGGAATAACATTCCACGGAAACTGGCTTGTCTGTATACACCTTACTGTCATATTGTAAACATAGGGCTAATAAACATGTTGTCTTTTATTTCTGAACCTTAGTGTATCTTCTAGCACATTCTAGCACATGGGGGGGGGGGGGGGAATACTAGAATCAGCTTTTGAACAGTGCAATGTTCTCCATGTTCAATGGGGTTTTTTTGGAGTCGACGGCCCTCCCGGGTGCCATTGCTGACCACACAACACAAGGCTGTGCGGCTGTTTGGGTTCGGGAACACCGCCAATAGACTGTAGACGGCGATTCGTCGGACAATGCTATATTTTTGTAGTCATCTTCTCAATTACTTTGGCATTTCATAGTATATTATTACTATATTGTTTAGTGCATCTCAATAACTGGAATATATATTTTCAGAAAATAAACGTTATCTGAATATATTGTTTTTAATTTGTAAAATACTTTTTTCAACAAAAATAAATATGAGTTCTTATAGAGCTTTTAGTTTTCATGCGTGGATATCTGAGCGAGTTTCAATGAGTTTTGAGTAACGTTAATTAATACTATGAAATGTAACTGAGTTGATATACAGAAAATATTGGAATTATTCAATACAATCGTTACGGAATGAATAGAGAATTGTTTGACTTACCTTTAGGTTCGTAGCGGTTGGCTACCAGGACATTCACTTGCTCACTGACCGCAAATCCATTAAATAATTGCATAGAGGATTCGAAAGGGAGTTGCTCTTTTAACGAATTCGTGACGATTACATGATTTATAAGATACCTTTCTTTTAATTTCGCCAGATCAGCTGTAAACACGAGATCCAATCCAGATGACAAGGCAAATGTACTATTGTTAAAGTATATCAAATGGATGCCGCCCTGAATTAATAATAATAATAATAATAATTCATTTGTTAAATTAACGGATAACATTAGAAAAAGAAAAGAGCAAGTAAAAAGAATCTAAGCTTGGCAACACGGCTTTCTTTGAGAAATGATAACTATAAATATATAAATTTATTGAATATACATAAACCTTAATATAAAATATATAGATTAAAGTGCATATAAAAAAAGTTCCAGATTTTCCCCTTTTTTTTAAAAAAAAAATAAGGAATTTAATATACAGCGTGTCCCAGGCGGAAAGGTCAATTTTTTTGGGAGGCAATAGTATCGGCCATTTTAAGCAAAAAGTTCTTATGACCGAATGTCCTATTTGATACCTTCTGTTATGATAGAAATTAGCGGTAACAATTTGATATTTTTATTAATTGAATTGAATTAAAAATGATAATGGCGTATTTCATGAACCATTGAAGAACAAGAATCTCCAAAAAGGTTTTGTAGCTAACTACAGGAAGAGACGAAATAATTTACTGATTGTTATATCAGAAGAATGATAGTCATAAGAACGTTTAGTTTGTTGTGCAACGCAGGAGATGAATACGATTTTATTGTTAATCGTTCGTGTGAAAAAAAAAGGTTTCCAGAATGGATGGTCAACTGACACGATGACAGAGAAGATATCCTTCGAAGTGAAATACTTCGATGACTGGAAGTATAAATTTAGTTATCTACAAATAGCGAATTATTAGTGCAGTAGTATGAAACTGATCAAAGCATTAATACTGTGTTTTGAGTTTTATTTGTACGACTTAAATGAGGATATCGAGCCATGTCGTCAAGGATCTATATTCGAAGGAGTGTCGCCATATCTACTTTTAGGATCTCAATCGATGTATAGGACAAGCGGTGAGGGATCGGTGTTCTAGAGATATATTACTGACTAGCTGAGATTGAGTTACAAATTGTGATGAAGATAAAGTGTTTTTATTTTTCCTATATAAGTAAAGAGGAAGACTTCATCAATCGACAATCAAGTGCATAAATAGATAGATACACAATGTTCATGAAAGTGTTTAATTTAGACAGTTTTATTTGCTTTGATTATAATGATTAAAGACTTTTAGCATCAAGCGATATATTTGTGAAATATTTCAAAAGAACTTTAATCAAGTCAAACTTTTGAACTTTTTAGTGTCTACGAAAGTGTTAAGTGCTAACTAATGGTATGTTAATGAAGAAACATCCGATAGAAGATAGAATTTGTAAACATTAAGAAATTGGATAAATGGAAAGAGAGATTGTTAATAATATAAGAATAGGAGTAAAATAATTTCTTATATTTTACATTTGACAAATCGTTATTATCAAACGCCAATTAGACTTTTGATTTCATCAATATTTTAATTTATTTCCAGATCTTCTACTAGCATAGATATCTCACATACAATCAAATAGCTGTATAAATAATTACTTTTAAATTAATATTTTTTTTTACTACTATTCCGAATGGTTTCCGAGATAATTGTCACTGCTCCTGCTGGCCGTTGTTTTCCTTATCTTCCACCGCAGGGCGCTAAGATCTCCAGACCTAACCCCCTTGGATTTCTGTTTATGGGCGTTGGATGAAAAGGGAAGTGAATACATGAGACGAATTGCTAGTTCACATAATGGATGCTTTTGCGAGCATAAAGGAACGCCATGAGGAACTAGACAAGCAAAACGCCATGTTGTTCTCACAAGAGTTGAGAAATGCATTGATGTTGGCGGTGGAATTTTTGAAACTTTATTATAAACTGTAAGAAATGTGTAACGTGGCCAATAAATATTAGAAACAGTACGTGGTTTCTTTTTTTTAAATATGTTTCTTTCGGAGAGGACCACAGCCGGCTACGGGAGTGGTTTCCCTTATCACTTTTGCACTACCTGAGCATTTCATCTGGTGGTGGGTTTGACAGACGAGTCCACAAAAAGGACGAAACGGCCGTTCTAAACTCTCACCGATTAAAGCTCAGCTATTTTTCATTTCTGTGTCATTTCTTTATGCTTTTACAATACGTAGTATCTCATTATTTTGAAACTGTAAATTCGAATAACACTATCTCGGAAACCCTTCGCAGCACGACACTCGTTCATATGAACTTTTTGCTTAAAATGATCAATATATATCATTCGAACAGGCAAAACTAAAGCAAGCCTTCGAGTTTCGCAAAGCAAAGATTTCAATCAATCTTTTGCAATTTAAAAATTTAGAAAAGTATAGAATATAAGAATAAAATTAACTTATATTACTAAACATATAAAGCCGGACAATGTTGTGGGATTTGAAAAACACCAATACAAAAAACACATCGTTGTTTCTATGAAGATACAGCCAATTATCGTCACGTCATCAGTGAAACTTAATAATAAGTAAAATATAAAATTTAATACGTAATAAAGTAAACGGCCTCTCTCTTTATTGCTTATTTTTTATATTAGTGATTTTTAAATTTTTTTAAATTTTAGATAGCTTAATCGTGGTCTTGTTTTTGATTTTAAAAAGAGCAAAGTCTTGGCTTATTGCGTTTTTGTTTTCTAAATTGTTTCTAAATTTCGCCGCTGATGACGTGAAGATAATTGGCTGCATCTTCATAGAAGCAATGATGTGTTTTTTTTGTATTGTCGTTTTTCAAATCCCACATCATTGTCCGGCTTTACATATTGTGGTATCTCGGGTTACGAACTTAATTCGTTCCAAAACTCGGTTCGTAACCTGAAATGTTCGTAACCCGAAACATTGAAATCAATAACCGTTTCAAGATGAAAGAATCGTTTCTATTTAATAACATCCGGTCGTTTATCTGACAAAACGCAAAGAATACGTATAACTTCACATATTAAAAAAAGAGAAAGAAAACAACCAAATAAATTTAATGGAAAATAAAAAAAGAAAAAGATTTAGTCTAGCGTTGTTACCGGTGGAGATAGTTGATTTTGCCCTGCTGTACTCATTAGCGATGTTACACACACGAATGCCATTTTCATGTTTCATAATTATTTCTTTCTTTACCTCCACTGTTATACGTTTCTGCTTCCTAGGAACACTACTACCGTTTTTTTAACTCATAATTGATGGGGTTAACAAGGAATATAATGAAAGAAATAAACTGAACACAGTGCCACTGCTAAGAAATCTTTTACTGCCGTGTAATAAGGTCAATGAAAGCGAGGTCAATGAAATTTATAAATCACTTACTTTTGCACGCGTGCAAAACTAGGCTACTAGGTTAGCACTAAGCGATGTTGGTACTGCATGGCCTTCGTTTATACTGTCGTTTGTCTCCAACGTTACCTTCGTTCATACCCGAGACACTGTTCGTTACCCGAGACAAAAAAATTTGCTTACGAACGAAGTTATTGTTCGTAACCCGAAATGTTCGTGACCTGAGTCGTTAGGTATCACTATATATATTAAAACTATATCTACCTCGTAACCCGAGGTATCACTATATATTAAAACTACAAAATTTTTACGTGCGTTGGGAACAATCACATTAAATATAAAACAAAAAACTCACAAGACTAAAAAGTTCACTGATCTGTTTTTGGAAATGGTGATTTCAGTTTCCTGACCATCGTCAATTGGATACGCCTAGTATCTTTGTTGCGTAATAGTATTCAAACTGTTGAATGAAGATTGTTAAACAATTCCTATGCTGTAAAAGATGTGATATACATGTGAAACAGAATGGTATTATCAGTTTTGTTATGAATAATGACACATGAAAGAAGAGGACGTTATTCTTCGTGTATTGTTGGTATTGACTTCCATAGATGAATGAACAAGAAACGAAGCCATGAAGCCGTCATGGCTAAGTGTAATGTTCAAGAGAAACTCAGGGAGTTTAGGAAAAACATTTTTACTCAATAAGGATATGTTGAGTAGAGTCTAGAATTGAAGTTAAACATTCGTAACGCTGCAATTTGAAAGAATTGATACGTAATTTAACATTATGATTATGTTTTTGCAGGAAAGTCGTCGTTGCTAGGTTACGAGACGAGGCTAAGTAGAAGCCTACCGATTCTAGGAGTATTTGTGAATGTCACATTGATTATATACCTGAATTGATAGATTGAGATCTTCAGGACGTTAAGGAGCCTTAGGAAGGGTGCATTAATATCTGGAAAGGATTGTAAGTTAACATTTTTCCATTATTAATTTCCTACGCTTGACATATTCATTATCGAGAAGAAGGAACAATAGAACAAGTTGTTTACACTTAAGATACGACGAGTTAAATATAAGGAATAATCAAGCTTAAAGGATTAACGCAAGAATAAGATTACTTGCAAGAACTTAATTATTCAGAACATTAAGACAAGCAAAGATTACAGTATACAAACAAACCATACTTCTTCCTTAAATCTTCTCTTTTATAATAAATATTATTAAACATCATAACACCAGAAAATAAATGTCAAACTACATTTATTAACTGAAAAAACGAATTTTCAAGGAGATAAAAAATTAACCTTCTCCTCTTTTTCAAGCCTTTTTTACAATAATAATAAATTGTCGAGATTATATTACAACAATGACCTGAAAATATTGACATTAACAGTTAAAAAACGTCAATACAATAATAAAAGATCATAATCTACAATATAACAATCACATTATTAATAATCACAAATTCTTATCAAACGAATACAAAAATTAGATGGATAATAGAAAGCCTATTAACACTTTAATTTTTCGATTATTACCTTTTTGTTAGAGGTTACAAATTTTTTGTTAATCATTTGTTGTAATAGAATCTCGTCAATTTATTATTATTGTAAAAAAGGTTTGAAAAAGAGGAGATGGTTAATTTTTTATCTCCTTGAAAATTCGTTTTTTCAGTTAATAAATGTAGTTTGACATTTATTTTCTGGTGTTATGATGTTTAATAATATTTATTATAAAAGCAAAGATTACAGTGTTAGGAACACGAACTTTGAAAGATAGTTACACATATATGTTCAAAGACATTTCATGCAACACATTAGTGGAGAAATATAGTCACATAAGGTGAAAGCCATTTCTCTAGACTACTGGTTAAAATCTTAGTGAAATCTTTAAGACAATTAAATACTTAACGAGTGCCAGAGACTGTGACGCTGCATGAGGATCGAATTTTTTGAATTGTAGAAGATACAAGAGTATATATATTGATTGCTTATAGATATTAAATTATTTGTTTATCTGTTTTAAATCTTTTGATTCATTCAGTGTCAACTTCAAACAAATGTTAGGTTATCGAGTTTATGTAAGAGGTCTCACACCCTCATAGAGTTAACCTATACTTCTCAATAATGGTTATGTGCTCTCTCGAACAATCTTACAGCTTAGTGAACTCAGAAAAAATAAAGAAAACAAAAAAAAAGACACAACAACGGCCCTTCATATTAAAAAACATCAAATAATACAAAAACGAATAAAAGTCCAATTGTTACGAACGGTAACAAGAAACGAGAACCTTGTTAGAGTGCTTACCAATCATACAGATGTGGCGGGCAGACAGTTTCTTCATGCAAAATTTAGTTTCTGATTAGTGTTCGTGGTTAGTGTTGAACACCAACTACTTCAACATACCCTAAAGATAGCATGAGGTGGCGTAACACTGGGAAAGGGAAGGATATGGAATTCATTAGAACGTTGAGATGATACGGCCATGAATGTTTTCATGAAGAAACTGCATGCACGCATAGCTGTATGACAGGGAAGTACTTTTCGTCCTAATCCATATGAATGCTTGTAATATTCAATTAAAAATATCTTTTCTTATCAGCTCAGCACCATTACTGCGTCGACTTATTCAAAACCTAATATCAATTACTATGTAGTTTATATTCAAATAGACTGTGACATTCGGATGCGCCCCTGTGGAATGTTGTATTTTGCCTAATACTTGTTTGTTATAACAATTAATATAGAAATTAGGAATAGCTTTAAAAGAAACTCTTTAGATGTCGTCTTTCGTTTTTTGATTCAGGGTCAGTTATAACACGTCGGTACTAAGGTGAACCTAAGGTGAGAATGGGTGTCTGTCCAAAGATGAATCTTAGGTTCACCCAGCTCTCTCTAAAATGAAGACAGCGATTCTTTTCTGAGTAAGTTTCCTTTGGTCTGACCACTATTCTCCAGTGACCGAATGGTCATAGAAACTTCGAGTATATATCTTCAGGCATTAATTCCGAACTGAGGTTCCAAGGGGAAACACCTACAGCAATTGAATCAGATGAGAAGAGTTTGGTTTCAAATGCCTTCATGATGCCCTTTGAGCAATAATTAGAGATGGATAGATATTGGAAGGATGGAAGATCATATAGATGTTACCATATTTAAGAATATGCACGAGGCTAAGATATAGAAACTTGCACTAGACAGTTTACAAAAGCAGAGATATGGAGAAGCAAATGTAGCCCTAACTGCAAAGTTCAGTAGATAAATGACAGCTTATCAGCTCTCTTTGGTTAATGTCGAGGCAGCAAAGATGTCAGCATTATAATAGATGGATATCGAAAAAGCATAACAAGGAAGCATTGAATGCAAGAAAAATGAGCAATCTACACAACTAGTTTAGCAAGGAATAACCATTATCGTCAGTGAAGATATCGTCAATGAGATACATCCTCTTTACAGATAAGTCAAGATTTTTGCAATTCATTTGGAAAAAGATAGACATATTCTGCATTCATGGAAATGTACAGTTTTGGAAATGAAGAAATGGTAATAACTCATGTTCAGAACTTTCTCCACATCTTCCAAAGTGGAATTTCACTGTTGAAGAAAATCGGTACCTCCACTTCAAAACCTTTCCAGTTCAATGATATTGGCTTATGTTGTCTATCTGTCGCAGATGTAACTTAAAAGATAAAAAGCCAACACACCAGGATAAAATTTAAAACATTTACAAACCAGATAAAAATACAGCTCGACTAGTTTCGTCTCTATATGACAAGACTTCCTTCATTAATGTGTGAACAGCACAGTTTCCACTGTGACGCTGCCATGCTAATCAAGCTCGTTTTTAGGCCACTGATAAGCTAAAGATCCTCCTTGTTGTTACTTGGTCGTTTACCTAGTACAGTACTTAACAATACTTCGTATATAAGTTGCCTATTGAAGCCTGATTAAAAAATAAAAAAAATATGGCGAAACGATGGAAAGAATGAAAATTTAACAAATGTTTATTTTTGTTAAGTTTTGATATAGAGTCCCGTATGCTTTATGCTTCTGCTAGGATTAATATTTCCTCAATATTCATGATAAATAGATCTTATTTTAACTTCATTTCATCATAGTGTTAGAAACAAGCCTGTTCTTTTAAAGTTCAACTTCTTGTGACATTTCCCGTAAAATTCTTGAAGAATGGAAGTTTTATTTATTCATTATTAGTTGACTGCTCTGAACAATTGTGATATTACGTTTTATATTGGCCACTATAAAATGTCGTATGAGCCGTGTATCTTAAGGTCCTGACTCAGTCAATTCAGATGACTGCAAACCTTTCATATATTTCTTTTATATATTTCTTTTATCAATGCACCTAAGATTCTTAAAATTTAAATATGAATATGTGAAGCATGTGTGATTTACATTTCCTTGTTTTTAATTTTCAAAATATTCTGTAATTAATTAAATTAAAATTCAAAAACTGTTAATTCTTTAAAATCTGTTTCAATAAAAAAATGATTAAAACAAATTTATTTTTGGAAACGAACAGCATCAAATGAATTTACTTGATATTTAGAAAGTCTTTAATGAAAACATTTTTTGTTACGATTATTTGATAGCAGTTTGATAGCATGTTAAAAAAAAAATAATCTCACACAATTTTAAAAAACACAATTTTAATTTTTTTTTTTAAATTAACTATTGCAATAATAATAAATATTTTAAATATAACTCATAAGTTTACAATTTTTTATCATTTCAGGTTTTTTAGATTGAAAATATCGAAGTAAATATTGCAATTAACTATTGCAATAATAATAAATATTTTAAATATAACTCATAAGTTTATAATTTTTTATCATTTCAGGTTTTTTAGATTGAAAATATAGAAGTAATACTTCGAAAAAAAACCCAAAACTGACTTTTTGAAATTTAATTTAATTAATTAAAGAATATTTTGAAAATTAAAAACAAGAAAATACAAATCCCATATACTTTAGAAATTCATATTTAAATTTTCAGAATTTTAGGTGCATTAGCAAAAGAAATACATAAAAGAAATAAAAGGTTTGTAGTCAGTCGTCTGAATTGCTTGAGTCAGGACCTGTTGAGTGGTAATCTCTTTGACTGGAGAAGCCGAGTTCGATATCCGGCTGAGGTCTGAAATTTTCCAGCCTAATCCTCATCTAGACAGGTCCTGTTGTTTACTTAGCACTCTCTAAATGCGGACTTAATTTCTTTTTTTTTAGGGGATTAAAGATGGGAAGGTTTCATGAACAGGTCCAGAAATGCTGACCGCATCGTGGGGTCTCCGTGAGTTATATTACTTACTTTCCTTAGAATTTCAGAAAAGAATAATATGAACAATACTATGCTACGAACTAATCATCGCTGTAATATAGAAATAGGATACTTTAAATCTATATCTAACTTTATTTTTAGAGATCTAAGATTCGTTCGGAGATTTTGTTGCCTGTGGAACTAACCAAGGAAAACGCAAGAAGAGCTACTTAGAATTCGAGAAGAGGAAGAAAGAAGTAAGCAAGAAGAAATGAAGCGTATTCTGGTAGAAGAGGAAAAAAGGAAAAGGCTTCTAGAAGAAGAAAAGTGAAGACGAGAGGAAGACTTGGGACAGTAGGAGGAGGAGAGAATAAGACGCCAAGAGGAGCTTCTGAGAAAACACGAAGTAGACGAAAAACGAAGGATTGAGAAAATAAAAGCAATGCAGGAGATAGATAAAGAAAGAAATAATGAAAGGTGGTTTAAAGGGAAGTTAAAGAAGCAGCAGTCAGAAGATGTAGAGTTAGCATTTAAACATGCAGAGTTAGCGTTCAAAGATCTACGGGAGGCGTTAGGTCAATCTTGTGTTCCTGAGCATTTCGGGTCCGCACCACTCATTGTAAAAAGACGGATACAGAAAAAAAGGAAAGTAAGAAAGAAATTTGTGGCTCAGCGAAGGATATCAAGACAGACTAAAAAGTTAAAAGAATTTACTCGTTTATCAAGAAAGAGAAGAAGAGTAACTGGACTGTCGAGAAAACAACTCCCTTGCTTTGTAGGGCCTGCGTCGTTCTACCAAAAGAATGGAAGAATTACGTGTAAGATGAAGAATTCGGAAGACGTGATGAAGCAGTCAGTTTCAGCCGTATGTTCTTCGCCATGATGAACTTTAGTGGAGTACGCAGGGACTGCATACGTTCTAGGCGGGAGGGAATGTTACCTGTGGAACTATCCAATTCTCCCCCTCCCCCTATCTTTTTTTGTTGGATTTTGACTGACGCTGACTCCCTTATGAGAAGAATAGGTTCAACTAACCCATGCTTCCCTCTGATTGTAGACTCTTCCAGGATGAAAGGGAGGCAGAGATCAGGCATATAATGCAGCGCAGAGGGCTGCAGAGTCAGTGAGTTTTGGCGGCAGCCACCAGCATGATAAGTCTCCACCCGGAGCCAGAGAGTAGGGTACGTTTTGGCGGCAGCCGGCCGCAGAAGGGGTCTCCAACCCGGAGCCAGAGAGTAGAGTGGGGTTTGGTGGCTTAGTGCCACAGAGAAGGTCTCCAAGCTCACAAGCTGTGGAAATCAATCTAGTAACTGAGAGAAGATACCAAGGACCATCCCGTTAAAGAAGAGTACGAAGAAGACCGAACTGGGCCGTACAATTCAATCCAATTACCGGGAGAAGATACCAAGGACCGTCCCGTTACAGAATGCTATGAGAAAGACAACTCTGGGCCGTACTACTCGATGCAAGTATCGGGAGAACTTGACGAGGACCGTCCTGATACGGAAGGGTACGAGGAGGATATTGCTAGTTAGGCAGAACCCGAGCGATTCTTCAAATCGATTATTTGAGATCAGTAATTGTCGTATTTTCTCTCATTGAATAAATTCTCATTTTATTTAAACTTGCTCTAGTCGCATTTTATCCCCCAGCGCCACCGAACCTGTACAAAAGTTCGGTAGCAATATATTAATGGATTTTAACTCAGAATATCATCATAATATTAACTTATTTCCCCCTGATAAGTCACCTGTTATGATGCATCATTAAAGGCCGCAAAGAAAACCTTATGTTCATTTAAAAGAAGGTTGGATGAACCTTTGGACTGATCTGCAGGACAAACAACGGTGGAAAATCACAGATCACTACCCCGAAATCGAACCTTGATCCTCCACAAGTAACAAATCCTCCATTTGTAGAAAATTTTCTTTAGAAAAGAATATATCTGCAAGTAAACATTACAATCAATATATAAATAATAAATCGCTCTAGAGCAACATACGCATATTTTCTTATTTTAATTGCATTCTACAAATGTCCGTGTTCTGAATTAGAAAAAAGTGAATATTACTTACTCTTGGATCCGGGTCTAAAGGCGCTTCATTTACCAGATGAGTCTTGAAAGAAACGCCCGTAATTTCACCATTTGGAAAGAACACCACCGTGGTGCAGAGAAGAAATCTGTGATCCGAAGGGCAATTAAGCCATATAGTCTCAGAGCATTCGCGTTGGGTTATCAAACTGGCCACCACTGCAATGGAATTCTTCAGAGCAGCACAACTAAGGGTCACAAGAGTCTAGAAAAGAGTAACAAAGTATCGGATTTATTTATACGGGAGCATTGTATATACGGGAGATTCTCACAAAACTTGACAGTTTATAATTTTCCTCGAATAATTAGAACAATACTTACTAGTGAATTGGGAAATTTCTTAGATTCATTGCATGGGTTCCAGGGTATGTCAGTTTCATCATACAAAACCGGAACGCTTTGTATCAGTTGGTCTCGAGTAAGATTTTTGTACAAACTCAGTTCGCCAACTAGACCATATTCAGGAAACACAATAATTTCGACTCCCTAATAACATAAAAAGATTAAATTATTACGAATGTATCATAAACAAGATAAGAATACCGGTATTAATAATTAAAAGTAATGCTGTAATCGTATGAACACTGTTTATCCAAATTATTACGATCATCTTCCTATTAGTTCGCAGACGAAACAAACAAAAAAATTGAAAGAATTTAAAGCTTACTTTCATTAAAACTTTATTCTTTAACTTGCTTTATTACTTTTTTATTCGTGAAAACGACGAAAAGTCTATATTTATTTTCGAATTATTATTCCCAGTAAAACAGTAAAACTTTTCTATTTTCTGAATAAAAATATTAAATTCCGTACTTTTTACTGAAATTCCCTAAAGCCTATTAAACATATGAAAACACGCACTAATTAATGGCTTAGCTAAAACGATTATATTCATTGTTTAAGACATCGATAAATTAATTGTTTCAGTTGCAATAATTTTCTGGGAATTTGTGTCATCGTCTTATCGTGATAATTTCCCGTCAAGAACCCACTTATAAAAGCTTAGATATACAGGATGTATCAGTGGGACTCGGTCAATTTTGCATTCAGTAGCAACAATCAAATGATCTGGTCAATTTCGACTTTTCATGAGCGTTTCGGCGGTCGGTTCTATTCTATTCGGTAGTGATTGTGATTCTTTCGCAGCATGTTTTTGTTGCAACAGAACCAGTGTCTTCAAATTTCTTCTTGATTGCAGTCATTGTTTCGGACAAAAATCATATTCCTCATCAAACAAACGTCTTGTTACAAAGATGTTGCCCTTCGTCATAAATATATTTAATGACATAATTCTCAAATTTCTTCTTATCATATGTAGAAAATAGACACAATACAACTTACAACTCCTTTGCTTGACATTCTATATTTCGTCCTTATGATAGGACTTCTTCAGAAATCTCAAATCTCAAATGATACAAAATATAAAATAAATAAAAACATAAGAAAGAGAAACACTTTCCTCTTCTTTTTCAACATAAAATAAAATAACAAAGTAAATCGTAACAAACCTATCGTATTACAAATTCTTTTCAATAATCCCTTCATAACAAAGCAAATCCATCATATTTCAAATTCTTTTCAATAATCTCTTTATACTACAAATTATTTAAATTACAAATTCTTTTAAATAATATTAACATCATTAAACAATTTAATACCACTAAACAATATGAAACAAATACAAATTAATTTGAACAGACATGTAGATATGACAATTAATTCCTCATTTTAGTATTATCACGGTCATTAACGCGCGTTCAATGTTAAGAGGTGCTCTTATTAACGTCAGTTGCATGCCACAGGTGAAGCACTTCGGTGCCTATCTTGTGTTAGAATTCTATTATTCTTGTGAAAACGTTTTATCTGCTCTCGAAAATGACTCTCAGGAAGAAGTTACCGGGTTGATCAGGTCCAACTGATACACACTATATAAGCTGAATCTTCTGCAGTCTTTTAAGATGTATATCAAAGAAGAAAAGAGAAGAAAAAAGATAAGTGAAAAAGTTTTATCTTGAATTTCTTTTTATTATTATTATTGTTTTTTTTTATGTTTCAAACCTTGGGTTTCCCCAGCAAAAACAATAAGGCGGGTCAAGGACCAAAGCACATTGCCAAGCGTAAAGACGTGTGCAAGAATGATTAGGGATGTGTGGTTGTGTCCATAAATTTTCTAACTATGCGTGTTGTGTTGAGTACTATAGCCTTCTGGAGTTGTGCGTAAGTGTTTTTGTTAAGTCCTAGTGTGCTGAGACTGTGGTGCAAAGTGTTAGGTACCAGACCAGTGGCGGACAAGACGATGGGTACAACACCTACTCGATCCTGCCTCCACTGCTTCTGGAGCTCGTGTGCTAGGTCTGTATATTTATTGATCTTGTCTGCGTGAGTTTTCTGCATATTCTTGCTGATAGGCACTGCAATATCAATGAGATAGGTCTGTTTGTT
>JAFIDM010117175.1:85084-99958 GCA_023159025.1 Thereuonema tuberculata
ATTAATTACATTTTTTACTTATTTTTATTAATTTATCTTATTTATTTTTCAACAAAATTATCAAAAAAAAAAAAAAGCTTTTTTCAAAAAAAAATTACAAGTTTTCTCGTTGCTGACCATGAAAGAGAGAGTTCTTTACAGACGTCAGCTACGAGATAAACCATAGTTGACAGTCAACGTACTCAACAAGTCAATTAGTTTTGTAGCAAACACAAAACTAAGCGACACCGTACAATTTACAAATTATCAAACGCTTGCGTTGTTAAAAAGTTTCACTACTTTTGATTGTAACGCAAAACTCATTTTTTCAAGCCGTTGTAATTCAAGAGTCGACTACAATTTCAAGCGATGCCTACAGTTCATTTAGTACGTCTAGATTTCATTTTGTGGCATTTGGACGACTCTGAGGGGCAACTCTTGGCTATTGGCCAGCTTGAATTAGCCAGCGTAATTTTGTTCTCAGCATAGTCGAGTCAGTGTAGATAGACCACTATTTTTCTGACTCGGTCAATAGCCACCTAAAACAGGAAGTGGCTTCAGACGGAAGTCGGATTTTTTTCCCTTTCTCTAAAGAGGCCATGGGGAGTCCAACGATGTTTGACTCAAAGGCTCCGACTCTCGAAAGTGTATTTTCGAATACTGTAGGAAATATTGCGAAGGTCGAGTAATAGTTTCCATTCTTAAATAATCAGCAGACTAAGGAGGACCACTATCGCCCTAGAAATTTACGATGTCATTAAATTTATTTTGCTGGTAGGATTAGGATAATAAAAGGCTGCAGTTAACGACATGTCGTCTGATAGAAATAGATCAGTATGAAAATTAAAGAGAAGGAAAAAGGAAAGAAACTACGGAAGCAGCTTAAGGTCATACCCAGATCCGCAGCAAGCAATGTGCAAGCTGTCTACTGCACTAAGGTGCCATAACTGATAAGAAAGCTTTTTTTTTTTGGGTTGAACGGAAGTTGTAAGGGGTCCAATTTTGTATTTGGCCATAAACATCTTCCATTATCTGTCAATCTGGTCTTAAACACTATTTCTGTTTCTCAATAAAACAAGGAGAAAAAAAAACTAGTTTCATATTGTACCGCAACCACAGCGACCCCATACCTGTCTCATTTTCGACCATTTCGTGTGAGACAGAAAGTGATCGCAGATCGGAACACTTATTTTTCTCCATCTCTACAAGTTATAAGGGTTCAAAAAGGTATCACTCATGTTTCATTTCGGCCATTTCCAGTTCCTAAGAAACAGGAAGTAATGTCAGATCGCAACTCGTACTTTTCCTACTTCTACAAATCGTCAGCTTTCCAGTGAGGTATCACGCATGTATGCACGACTTAACAGTATGGGCTGTAGAGATGGCTGACGGACAGAACCTTTTTAAAAGCTCCCTCCCCTCTTTTACACTTTGTGTTCGTGGTGTAACTAGTATATACCATTATTATGGGGAGGGGAGGCAAAAATCTTTATGCAGAAAGGTACCTTACAGGTCAGCGGCCGCCCTGAAGTCAAACAATTCATTTACGCCACGAACTTACAGCGAAGAATTGAAAATCAGGTTGATTGAAAAAGACATTTATAAAAGAAGCAATCAGAAACACAAAATATCTTCCAATAAAATGAAGAGATCTTCAGTTAGTGGTGGAACTCGTTTCACAGACTTACAAAGTTCATATTTAACAAACTGATAATACTGAATAAAAGATATTGCACTACTTACTACCATAAAAAGAACAAAAAATCCAGAAAGAACTTGAGGCCTACTTTCGTGCAATACGCATCATTTTCATATTTTACCCATATTAAAGCGCACGCAAATTAATGTATTACTAATAGGATTGGTATTCATTAGGGGATACCAGTAGAAATCCATAATTTCTTTTCTTATACTTAACCATCTAGAATGTCTACCACCAGCTAATTTCTCGACAACGAAGCACACGGATAAAAGTATATTTCAAATTTAATACTTAGATCGTCTCTCGTCCGTAAATATACATGCCAAGTTTCAAGGACCCGTAGATCTATCCATCTATCTATTATAGATTAGAAAAATATATCCACACAGACCGACAGATTTGATGAGCGTCATTTCCTATTAAAATAGACTATAAAGAAAGTGTACAAACAGATGCAATTCCCCATACAACATTTCAAAGTTTTTTTTTTATATTTTTAAGTCTTTTATGAACTTATTGTCAGCAGAATTTAAATATATATTGACAAGAAGAGGAATGAAGCAGATGTGCAATTTGTAATGCCCACTGTCTAATCCTATACTGAGCGTGTCCTGTTTTCTTATTATATGAGAGTTAATGGCAAAGTTTGGAAAACGCGTTGCTCAGGACAAAAAACAAAACAAAACAAAACAAAAAAATCCCCAAATGCAATTCATTCCATTGGCAAATTAATCCATCACCTAATATCTTTTCTCAGGTCAAAGATGGCAGAGGCATCCTTAGAGGTAGCAACACTGGAGAAAAGGAAAAAATGCAAATGGTGGAATGAGACATGGGAGGAGTCCATAAAACAAAGATTACAGACAAGGAAAAAGTGGAATGATACAAAAAGAAATGAGGACAACATTTTTTTTTAGGACACAAAAGAGCTCAAACAGCTAAACTAATAAGAATGGTAAAGAGAAACTACGAAAAAGCTCAATTGGATGAATTAGAGGAAGATTTTGTTAGGAATAACACTAGATCATTCTATAAAACATTTAAACAAAATTTACAAAGATATCAACCTATAAACCTATATTTCAGGAACACAGAAGGAAACTAGTCTTAAATAATAAATAATACTGGCAAGATATTTCAGGGATCTTCTAAATAGTTAAGAGCCAAAAGAAAAATTTAAAAAAAAAGAACCACAAATCATAAATAGAGATTCAGAAGTATAAGTGAGATTAAACAGATAAATAAAGGCCTGAGAAATGATAAAGCACCTGCGAAGATTTTATAATAGCAGAGATGTGGAAATGTGCTGATTCGGGAACAATACGTATTCTCCATTCTATTCTTCAGAATATTTGGGAACAGAGAAAATCCAAGGAGAGTGGAAACAGCCGTAATCCACTCTATTTAAAAAATGGAGATAGAACAGATACAAATAACTACAGGGGTATCTCTCTTTTACCTGTAACATAAAAGATTCTATCCAAAGCTTTACAGAATAGACTAGATAGCCAATTGGATCAAAAGCTTGGGGATTACCATGGAGGTTTTAGAAGGGGCAGATCGTGCATAGAACAAATTATGAACCTGAAATGGATAATCAAATACAGAAGATTGAGAGCGAAAAACATATTTGTGACTTTTGTTGATTTTAAGAAAGCATATGATTCAATAGACAGAACATTGATATTTTAGAAGAATTGATAAATTCTTGATATTTATAAAATTATAATTTAATTTTAAATTGATATTTATATTGAAATAAAATTGATATTTTAGAAGAAGGAGCAGATAAAAAAAAAAAAAAAACTACCGCACTAATAAAACAGACATTAGCAGACAAAGTCGAAAGTAAAATTTATGGAAGATCCTTTTTTCAGATTCTTTTCAGATTTTTTTATCAGATCCTTTTTTGATCAGCTCTGGCATAAGACAAGGAGATGGAATGTCTCCCCTACTGTTTAATTGTACACTGGAAAAGGTTATAAGAGAATGGAGGAGAAGAGTAAAGGAGGAAAAAATATCAGTGATAAAGAGTGAGAAGAAAAAGGGACAACCTGGAGTATAATTGCCTGGCGTCCGCAGATGATCTGGCAATACTGGCAGAGACATACGATGACTCGGTGAAACTAATCATCGCACTTAGAGAGACAACGGAGAAGACAGGCCTACAAATATCATTTAAAAAAAAAAGAATACTTAACAAACAATAAAGAATCTCCTAAATCGATGGAGACAAAATATGGAAAGATTAAGAAAGTTTCCAGGTTTAAATATCTAGGTGAATGGATACAACCAAAAGCAAACGAGGCAAGAACAAGAAAGATGGAAGTTGCATTTCATCTAACAAAAAATTTGTATCAATAAAGGCCAAGATAAGCCATTATAACACAGTAATCAGACCGGAGTGTCTTTCAGAATGTGTGACAATGAATGAGATGAGACAAATTAATGAACTGGAAAAGAAAGAAAGGTAACACGAAAAATCCTGGGCCCCAGATATAGTGGGGGAATTAGGAAAAGGAGGAGCTATGTAGAGATTTATAGAATTTTGAGAGGTTGGGGGATGGGATGAAAAGAGAAGATTGATGTTCTATGGACACATTAAACAATGAAAATGACAGATCTATAAAAAGATTGTTTGACTTTTTAGACAAAAACCCAGGACACAGTTGACATGGTTTAGAGAGGTCTGGAAAGACATGGAGGAAATGAATATTACTGAAGAAATGATGGAAGATAGAGGTAAATTTAAATCCAGAATTAAAGACTTTAAAGGATTCCCAGAAAGACAGAAGATATAAAGGTGGATTGTGGACGGAGGAAAAAGAAATAAACAGGGAGAAAGAATGCGGGAATATTGGAGGAAGAGAAAGAGGAGAGAGGCGAAGAACAAGTCATAATTAGTATTTTTACGTGGTCCTTAGCTGACCAAAATCGAAGAAGAAGAAGTTCAATTATTATTTTTATTTTGAAGATGTGTTTAGTACTAAAAAGTTGTCCTCTTCAATTATAAACTCTTATTATGTTCTATTAAATTAATCAGTTAAACGTCGCAGTCAAATTTTAGTCTCTTAAAATTTTGTACTCATTACAGTTAAATGAACTGTTATCCTTTTGATTTGATTAAAATTACCAAATCATTACAAAACATGTGATAATGATTAACCAATCATAATCTTTTAACAAATTGATTTTTACGTGCGCTAATCATAGTTTACCCAGCAGAAATGAAGCCGACGCACAAGTAGACAAGAATAAAAACAATTTTAATAAAAAATATGGCAAAACTCCGAACGGCGGTCCCAAATTATGAAAACCTCCGAACGCGGTCCCAACGTTGTTATTAATGAAACATTGTGTATTGTTGCTTAAAAATCACTTTAAACGTGCCATGCAGGGCCCCCACAAAGGGGGGGAGGGATCAGTTGGTCCCCAGCACCGGGGCCCGGCCGTCAAAGGGGACCGGGTTGAGATCTACAGTATGTTTACTGTTGGTGGCCACATGTGAGATTACTGAAGATGTCATTTTTTTCTTTTTGGTTGTCGATTCGGAGATTCCGAATTTTTTTTTTTAGTCTTAAGGTGACCGCGGCACTTAATACTTGAGGTAGCTCTTATCTTACAAAAGTCTGCCCACCCCTGCTGTAGAAGTGTGAAATCGTGTGGTATTTTCGCGATATTTTTGGCTAAGAATTTATGATTTTGTTCATAACATGGGGGAAAGGCCTGGTATTGCATTTGGTACCTGGGCCCGGAATTTGATGTGGGGGAGCCTGGTGCCATGGCTGGTAGATCGCAAGCACCAAGAGTGATAACGCTTTAGTCATAAGTCACACATATTTAGACAATACATAAATATGTTGAGCGAAAACTACATGATTTGATATGTAATAACTCTGGCTATGTGTTATCCTTCACAGTCATACTGTTATCTGTTATTAAAAAGGTTTTCATAATTTGGGACCGCCGATCGGAGTTTTGCCAAAAATATATTAATTACACAACAATTTCAGGTATATAATGCGAGTACCTTTCTTCAAGTGATTAACCAATCATAATCTTTGTAAATATCCTTTAAATTCACGTTTGTCGAAATTAAAATAGTAACTATTAGATATCTTTGGAGGGCTTTTACCGTAACAATATAGTTCTAAATAAATCTTCCAGTATAAAAATTTATTGAGCAATATCCCTTCAATATTGTTTTTATGGTATTCTGTAAACATAAGACTTAATCTTACTTGTTATTCTTTCTTTCTCCATCATAAATAATAATAATGTAAAATAAAACATTTCAAGCACACATAGCGAATTTTCGGGGTCAATTAACTATACCTCTTTTTTCAAGCCTTTCTTTTTATTTCCATTAAATAAATACAAAATATAATAATAATATAACTATTATTATTTTTATATTCATGATTTATGTAATTATTATATTATTTTGTATTTATTTAATGGAAGTAAAAAGAAAGGCTTGAAAAAGGGATATAGGCAATAGACCCCCGAAAATTCGATGTAATAAGTGGTGGAAGTGTTTTATTTTATGTTATTAATCTTACTTGATCTGCAGCTTCTTTTATCTTTTGCTCGTAAATCTTCAGATTGGCTGCAACTGTTTGTTGGAATGTATCTTTGTAGATAGGTACGTGTTCGTAGACAGCAGCTCGGAATGTGTCATTTCTCTTCTGTTGTGCAGAACAGATCAACAACTGTAGAATGAGGATCAGTACAAGGCGAAGCATCGTGTTGTGAAAATGACAAGGATGTTGCTTGTATTTATAGATATTTCGACCATTGTACCACATAAGTGCGTAAGAGGCTTAATTGCCAATCAGAATTTTCCCGGAACAGTATTTTAATCATTAAGGAAATTTCAGTGTTCTTTCCTCATTAATGTATTGATTTCTTTCATTCAATATTATTGGCTATTAAAATAATTAATATTTTTGTTTTGTTTGATTAGAATCTAACCCAAAATGGAAGTAAATTATCTAATCTTAAAGATACTGAAGCAATAAGGGAGTTAAAGAGAAATGAAGGAATAATATTAAACAGCGTATTAGATAGACAGTGAGTCAAGGCCTTCTGGTGAGTTCATATAAAACAACAAGTATTCGAAGTCTCACAATTTGTTTTTTAACCTACTTTCATACGAAGGTTAGTCTCGTCATTTCACTCTGTCTGTGACTACATGGTTTGTATGTTCTACCCCCTGCCCCTCCCATCTTTTCAACCTAAAACTCTGGGTGTTCTTGAAACTTGGCGTTTATATTTAAGGATCACATTTGCAGCTTTTTCTGTTTGGATCCTTCTCGAAATCAGAACGTGAAGGTAATAAGATTCCCATCGAAAAACATTAGAAGCACTGTTCTCTAACGATGGATATTAATCCTTTTATCTAATTCGCGTGCTTTGTTAGGATGAAATCAATTGGATTTGAGCAACATATGTAAGTGGATTGAATAATTTTTCGGAAAATGAAAAAATTCTATTCTTTGTTTGCAACAGATATAATTTAAATGTAAACATAGATTTTTCTTTCATATGGTTTTCATTAATTAAAAGAAATTTTAACGATATTTTTAAATTTTAAACATTTGAGAATTTTTTTTTTTAATTTTAATTTTTCTTTTATTCCATTTTATAAGTAATGTAAAGTAATTTTAATTAAAACAGAGAAGATATTTTCTTTCTATTGGAAAGAGAAATTTTGACAACACTTCCAAGGTTTACGCAATCTATCCCGTATTCTAAGAAAGATATAGCTTCTGATGCCATATTTATATTTTTAAAATGACAGCTGTCCATTATCAGTGATGATTTTTTTGTTCTGTTTTTAGTATGCTCTGTACCCTTCAGGTTAATACTTCTAACTACATATCTTTATTGGTAAAGTTGATTTTCAAACAATGTTTTTAATTAGTATTGGTGTCTTTGATGGCTTCTTTGCATCCTTATACATCATCTGATTGCTTTCTGCGAAACTTTACCACCCATCATGCACCATCTTGACCCCCATTGTTTGTGGTAATTCCAAGATGGCATCCAATCTATTGGAGATAGAATCGGGATCTTGCTGAGAACTCTATGATATTAAGAACATATAGACATTTCCTGCCGATGTTTCATTGCGGAAAACGTTATATTAGCGAAATTGTCTGTAGCAACTCGAGGTATTCGGCTAGAGTTGCTGACGGGTCACCAAATCATCGTGCTTCTTGCTGCATGCTGCTCAATAATTATTGTTGCATTACTCTTTATTTTCTTTTTCTTTTCTTTCTTTGAGTCTTTTCCATACGTCAATCAACGATAATCAGGTTTGAAACGTAAGATTCATCGTTTTACATCACACACGCCGCCAGTTCATTGAGAACTCAACCACTTCCGACGCTGGCGACGATGCGGTTTTAAAAATAAATAAGCCGTCATTAAATCTTTCATCCACCATTCTTCGAGAAAGGTTTTGTATTGCGATGAGCTACAGGGTGTTTCACTCGCTATCGAACCCTGATTTTTCCCTTATAATTTTTAAACTTTCTTGATGCTAATGGCGGCCAGTTTAACACTTTCTACGAAATCATGATGCTTCTTCTAAACCAAGGTATGTCCCTTCCAAATTCCTCTACATTATTTCCATTTATTTGTAAGTTATGAGGGAAAATCAGGATTCGAAAGGGAGTGAAACACACTGTACTTACACAAATATCCGCAACACTTGTAATGAAAGATCACCCTCCGTATGAAACTTTAGATTTCTCGGAAAAGCTTAAATTTTATGTATTAACTCTAGAATAACGCTTTATATTAATGAATATTTATTTACGCCGTTAATTATTTCTTTTTTTATATTATAATCAGGATAGAGAAGTGTGATTGTTCAGTGTTGTATCTCATGTCGTTGTA
Source organism: Thereuonema tuberculata (assembly GCA_023159025.1). Taxonomy (NCBI): domain Eukaryota; kingdom Metazoa; phylum Arthropoda; class Chilopoda; order Scutigeromorpha; family Scutigeridae; genus Thereuonema; species Thereuonema tuberculata. Next base: position 93,672 of record JAFIDM010117175.1, read on the forward strand.
ATGCTTCTTCACTGCACTGAGATAAAAATGTAATAGCTATTGACGCTTTAATTCAAGGATTTAGAAATGGAATAAGAAATCAAAGGAAGACAGAAGACGGAGAAGGTAAAGAAACAATCTAATCCGAAGGTCGAAACCAGAATAGAATAGATTAACATTAAATTTTTGCAAATTGTAAACTGAAGAACACTGTAAATACGCTATTTTGAAAGAAAAAAATATGCTTATTTTATATAAAATCTTCACCATCACTCAAAATAATGAACTACGAAGTAAATATGGATCAATTGTATATGCTTATTTTATTCAAGAGACCAATGTCTTTCAAAAAAAAAAAAAAAAAAAAAACCAACAACTGTAAATTCTATTTTTATAATTCTATTTTTTAACTTTCCTTTAAGACAGCAAAAAAAAATGAGAGAAGCCAACGATATTTTAAAAAGCCAACGTCACAAAATTTTAATAAAATGCATTAACAAAAAAATAAATAAATAAATATGTACCACATTAGGCCATGGAGGTTCTGAGGGTATGCGAGCGTTCAGGTCGGATGGTCAGCTCGACATCCCTTTAACCCAGAATAAGAAACCAGTACCCATTTGACATAGGGCTGGATAAACCCTAGGGTCCGTCTAGAGAAGATATAATTGTGAAAAACTCCACAACCACTGCCGGTAATTGAACTAGGACTCCTCCAGATCCACTGGGGCCACAGTTACTATGGGACCAACATAGTAAAGAATTGCATTGATAAAATATACAAAAGAATTATTTTTTTACTACAGATACAGTGGCGTAGCGATGGGGGGGGGGGCAAAGGGGTCTATCATGCCCCGGGCGCCACTCGCAGAGGGGCGCCAAATGGTCCCCAAGACATATATTACTATATGGTTTTCGGGGGGTGGAGGGGGGCGCCAAAAAGGAATTGTGCCCCGGGCGCCAGTTATGCTCGCTACGCCATTGTACAGATAAGAGTTTGATGCAGAACTGGGCCAATTATTTTCTCCTTCCTCACCAAGTTGGTTTTATAAAATTAAGACAACTGCTCAAAGCTATTCGTTGCGATAACTTATCCTGCTGATTAGTTTTGCTGCACCGAATTGGATGGATGAACCTAGGGTTTAAACTATTTAGATACTGGATATAATAACTGATAACAATAAAATAAATAAATAATTTCATAATAAAAATTCATGTTGTTATTGATTTATTAAAACTTCTATTGAAATGTCTAATGAAATTGTAAATTAGAAAAACTGAACATGTCCTTTTTTTCCCTAATTTTTGCGTTTCTTTGTACTAATATATACAGAGTAATTCAGAACAAAATATCCTTATTTCTTGACAGCATTCTACAGGACCTTATAAGTCAAAAGACCTAAATCAAAAATATACCCAAGTCATTAGATCATAGAAAGTAATATATAAGCTTGTTTCCTATATATGTTTCTAGGAAAACAGAATCAAAAGTCTCTATTACAGTAAATATTCAAGATGTTGTGTTTATGAGGGCGGGTGCGAAATGATATTGAAAACATTGGTACATCAGGAACCCCACTGCCTTTCAACAGGAATTTTTAGAAAAAAATGTACGCTTCAATCTCCAATCTGAGTTTGTACTACAGATTATTTCCAAATCGTTGTATTGGGTGGTGGAAGCTTGAAATGAGGCTGGACAGGATACTTATTATCTGTTTCTTAATAATTTCTGGAATTAAGACCTTTTTTTTATATATATATATATATATATATATATATATATATACATATAATTTCATGTAGGTTTTCTTATTTGTAATGATTCCCCCGCCGCCTTCCAGTACGATATGATGAAGTTATGACAGTTTGTTCTGAATTACCCTGTACTTCAATGATTTATTTATTTATTTTGTAATAATAAGAATTCCTTATTAAGTCCAATTTTATTTGCTGTGCTTTGTATTTAAATTTTCAGTCTTCTATTCACTCTGAGTAGGACTATATGAAGAGCGGTTGGAGAAATATTTTCCAGGCCTGATTTTCGAATAAAAATGAAATAAATAACACGTGCTGGAGCATTTTTGAAAAGATAATTATTGGGTGAGGGAAATAATACTGTAATTGATAGAGAAAGGAATATGACCTTATAATGATTGATTTATCACTGACATTAATATCGTGCTACCATAGCAATGCAATAAATACATGAGTGAAAAAAAGAAGAGCGCACAATAAAAAGAATGAAGAAATTTTGTTTAATTTGCTGTAAAGCTATTCGAAGTTATATAATTACAGAGCACAGGTATGTTTAGAATATGGAGGCGGCCATTTTCAGCATTTTCTTTAATTATCATAGCTGTTTTCAGTCATGACATTTGTTATCCGGATTGCTTTTTGTAATAAATCTTAACCTTATTTACTTACACTTCCTAATGTGAACTGAGCTTTCTATGATTAGGGACCATTAACAAAGCATTCATTTCCTAATTCTAAAACTTTAGTCCGTACAACAAAATGTCATAGAACATTTTCGACTCAAAACGACCTTTGGAATCCGTATCTCTTCGCTTTGTCTACCATTTCGAAAGCACCCTGTATACATTATATCAGGTAAACAAGAAGTTATTGAAAGATTTTAAGCTAACTTTCTTAAAATTTTAAGAAATTGGTTTTTCTTTTTATTATATTGTAGTAATATAATATAATATAATATAATATAATATAATATAATATAATATCTGCTGAATACAAAATAACCTCCATTATCTGAAAACAACAGATTTAATTTTTCATTCCTCCCTTACATTGTCTAAACACAGTGGCGTAGCAAAGGGGGGGGGCGGTCCACCCCATGCCCCCGCCTGTGAGGGGCCTCACCAGCCAGCCTAAGGGCCCCTACCAGCCAGCTGAGGGGCCCCATCTAAGGAAAATTTCTTTTTTTTATTATTGTTAAATAGGAAATTCCCCTTTGTTTTTTGTTTTTTTGGTTGTTGCTTAATAATGGAACTCCCGCCCCGGGCCCCCCAAGACGTTGCTACGCCACTGTCTAAACACAATTACTTTTAATCATATCAACGTAAGAATAAATGAATGGATTACTCAATGGATTAAGGCATCGTTAGAAATCCAGTGTTTCGTTTTTCAATAGATTTTTTTTACATCTTCAAGCCCCAATTTTCGTTAAGGACTCATACGGAAAAAGTTTCAAGTACAACCTTTTTTCCGGAAATTTGCATGTAATATTTCAAGAAGATCCATTTAGCGGTTCAACAATTATTTAAATGACATAAATACATACACACACACACACGTAGACTGAAGAATTGTAAGAGCTCTTTTTGCTAGGAAAATAATCTAATGAACTTTCCATAAAATGAATAAATTGACGGCCAACACACAGCTAGTCTAAAAAGTTGTAACAGGTTAAAAAATACATTGAAGCACAACCGGTTTCGTCCTACACGGACTTTGACGAGTGGCAATACAATTAAAAAAAATGAAGGGTTTATAAGGACATCTGCTTCGGCAGGAAGGTCACATGGTTGGTAGAGAGACCTCTGGTGACTTATCCGCCAGGTGAAAAGAAAGCCATATCCTGTCGTCTTCCGGTGTTGTAATGCAGCACTGTACTTTTAAATTGGAAGGATGACATCGAAAGTGAATAGCCATCAGATACTGCAACACAAGGTGAAGTAAATAGCGATCTTCAAAATGATGTTAATCTGCATGAGAAAAAAAATTTACAAACTATGTATTGATGATTTTTTCACAAAGAAATCCGTATAAGGAAATGGCCTGAACTGGCAAGGAATGGTTATATACGAGGGGATCTGGGATAAAGAAAAAACGATTCCTTACATTTACGAAGAAAATGATTTTTCTCATAAGCGAGAACAATAGGGTTCTTTCAATGAAGGAATGTCCAGAGTCCGCCACATGAACCATAGTATAATAATTACGTTCACCGTTGCATACAGTTGCTAAATGCTGTACGATCCGTTTGCAGATGAGCTGGCAGGTCTCCCCAATATAACAACATGAAAAATCACTACACTGGAGAGCATAAACAATCACTCAAGGATTAACATGACGAACGGATCGATTCTGAGAATCGATTAACATAATTAGGAATAGAATTATTGGAAGAAGTAGTTAAAGTTATATTATAAGGCTTCCTGACTTTTTTTAGAACGGGATAGAGGCTGTGCTGAAAAGTGGCCGATACGTCTCTTGTCAGGAGGAATTGGAGGATTATAAATTTTATGTCAAGCTTTGGAGATATGGATGTCAACAAAAATAGGACGGTAATCATTAGACAGCAGAATCGATCTTACAAGCGTAATTTCAGTATCAAAACCAGATAATCTAAAGGCGCACAAAAATACCATGTAAATTATATTAATTTTGAAAGAAGTGGGAACAGAAGAAAAAAAAATAACGTAATTCCACTATTTGTAGATTTTAGAAAAGCAGATATATGAAAAACCTTATTATATCGGTTAAGAAGAATATCCAGAATGGCAATACTGTTAGTAAACTCCTGCTCCAAGGTCATCATGGATTTCCTACATGATATCAAGGATCCCAAATGGATGAATCAGTGTAAAAACTCAAATCATACTCCCGTAATCAAACAAAACATGTTTTCCCCATAATAAATAAAAAAAAATTACAATAAAACCTCGTTAAGTCGTAACCCGGATAAGTCGTCACTCCGTTTAAGTCGTCGTTTTCCTTTGGTCCCGACAAGGTCTCATACACAATAATGTAAAATAACCCTCTTTTACTCGTCCCCAAATTTAATTCTACTCCGGATAACTCGTCACCCTCAAAAATGGCGAAAAGCATCTTTATTTTCAATTTTGCCTGCTATCTTTTCAGCCCCGCCCCTTCACTCTAAGAAAGCCTAGCCTTTACGGGGAATTTTCACGTGGGAAATTCACTTGGGAAATTACATATTTCTCGCTGCGACTCTTGTCAAGAGTAGATGTTTTTCTTGACCGCTACTGAGTGTGATTTCATTTCATAGCGAGTAAGCCCCGAAAATTTAAAAGCGATCGAAATTGTTTTTCTTCCTCCATATGTAACTGCACTTCTTCAGCCTTTAGATCAAGGGATAATTCTTGACTTTAAACGAAAGAAAAAAAAAATGCTTGTAATCTATCCTATAAAAGCATTGGATAGGAACGAAAAGCTAGAAGTTTCGGTTTTAGATACGATTAATTATGTGCAATTGAAGCCCTGGAGAAAGTTCGACAGTACTTAACATCCATTCAAGGTACAACAGACGAAGAATTTAAAGCCTTAAGTATATTAGAAAAGAAAGTTATTTCCAGTAATCAGCACCTTCATCAATCAACACTGTTGGATTATTTTAATGCCAGTAAAAGAAAAGAAAATATGGTAAGTATAAAATGTGGTTTTTTTTTTTTTTTACTTTCCACTCATTCATTTGCATGTAATGATTTCTGAAAATCTTGTTTTTCTCATCGAATCCTATAGCAATTCATAAAAATATTGTATTTCAGTGTTTTGTTTTTGTTGTTTTTTTTTCAAAAATGCCCACTCCGCTTAAGTCGACACTCCGCTTAAGTCGTCAAAAATGTTCGGTCCCTTGAGTGACGACTTAACGAAATTTTACTGTATTTTAGTTCTGAGAAGAACATGGGAATCAGATATGTCAATAAGACAAAATAAATAGACATGAGTTATGAGCAAAAATCAAGACGGAATAAGCGGAAACATTTTAAAGGATAACGAATTACTGGAACCATCCATTATTTACCATCATAACAATATCTCCCGAGATTTTTACATATTCTCTAAAGACGGAATATAAATAATGACAAAGGAGCAAATGGAGTCTCAAAACTAACACTGGGAAACTGAAGAAGAAAGTATTAATGTGCATTAGAAGAACATAAGTTAGTTAAAGCAAGAGAGGAATAATCGATGGTTAATTATTTGAAGTGCAGATCAACTTTGCTTTGTTAATTTGAATAACAGAACAGATATGCTGAAATAAGCTGCTTATTAGCTGCTTTGTGGATTGGACATTATTGGCTTTGGTATCTCAAGAACTATTTTGTAGTAGTTGCAGAGTTAGACACTTTTCGATGGACTACCAACAAACATTTGAGCTAGCAATAGATGAACTAACGACAACAAATGATATTTCGAAGTATGAAGTGAGATCTGGTCGATTGCTGATTACTTCCTCGACTTATCCATAAACACAGCTGAACTACAGAACGAGTGCAGGAAGCCAACTGGATCATTCCTCAGAACGTCATCAGAACTCGATGATT
>JAFIDM010117175.1:100058-111238 GCA_023159025.1 Thereuonema tuberculata
AAGCTGATGCTAGGATTGGCCCCCTCCCCCTTGCATTGAGTTGTGCTTATATTTGCAGTAATGCTGTACATGGGCCGCCGGGTGTTACGATGCCTGCTAGATGCTGCTGTCCACTTTCGTAAAGGGCTTTTTTTTTTCGGCCACACTGATCTTGCAAGCTAGATGTTTTCCCTGATTTCGTTTAGTCCATGTACACTCTTGAAATTGTTGAACGTGTGAATCCAAGCTTCGTCGTAATTTCCAAGATGGAGTGATCCATCTCCAGACCGCTACTACATACCTTTTTTTGATGCTGCCATTTAAGTCCTGATAAGCTGCCACGGGAGACGCGAATGCTACTACTTGAGATTGTGGAAATATCTGCCATTATACAGGGTATTCAAAATTTCCTGTTCAAACTTTCAGGTCACGAATAAAAAAACAAACCGTTTTCATAGCGGAAAGTATGTCCGCGAACGCCACTCGAATCTGCTAGAAGATACACTAAGGTTCAGAACTAAAAGACAACAAGTAGAGAACATGTTTGTTAGCCCTATATTTACAATATGACAGTAAGTACAGAAATTACAGGTTCACAGTAGGTGCTCAAAGTTCCTTCCATCAGCAGTAATAGACATCTCACAACGTCGATTCATGGATTGTAAGTGGATTGCGTTCAATTCGGTGTTCGACCTCTTTCTCCGTAGCAGGTGTGCAAGTCGATCATTGCCGATCACAATCATACCTGTTTCCTTCGAATGATCCAGTTTCACACAATCTCTGGTGCAAACGCGCAAACGTTTGATGATTGAGTACACAATTGCTGTTGAGAAAACGTTTACGATACAATCGTACAGCGGCTGGTCCATCTCCGTTCGCTGCCCCCTAGGCTAGGTGCATACATGTCTTCTCAGCATTAGTGAAGGCATACATTCTACTCGTACAAGTCAACTTCTCAAATGATGATGAATCATACTGTCCAACTAATGTGCTGCCAAACAGCTCCCTCTAGCACGGTCGGGTGCGTTTGCGAACATTCGTTCCACTATGAATACGGTTTGTTTTTGTATGTCTACCTTTAAAGTTTGTGCTGGTAATTTTGAATCAACCTGTGTATTCCATTCCATTAACCGCAAGGAATGTAGTGGAATGAAATGGACATGGTACTACGCTTCCCAGTAAATTTGGCATTTCAGTGTATATAAGATCATTTCAATGGCGAATTATTTCTCTGCTTTCTTGCAGAAAAAAAATATGATAACAAATGAAACTCACAGTATATTTTTAACTATCTGGACTCGGAGAAACCCACTTCTATGCGGCTGCGACAAAAATCTGTTGAGAGTTACACAGATGCGGGTTTGCGACGTCCAATGATTCCATTTAACTAATCCCATCTATGTTCAAGCAGAATCATATCCTTGTAGAACGGCTTCAAATGCAATTGAGTGATTCCATGATTTTGAAGGGATCAATTGATCTCTAGATCGATAAGCACGACCATTGTTTTCTAACACAAGGAAACTATCACCCACTGAGACTGTGTTTAATGATATCATGGAGTATATTTAGGAGTTTTCCTTAATTTAGCGTAATTAATTTTGGAGCAATATTTAATTGCGTAGATATAAATTCTCGCACTCCATAATGGCCCAACATTTGATGAGCCAGATATAATGTATAATATAAATAATGTATAATAGATATAATGTATAATAGATATAATATATAATATTTTAAAAACTTTGTATTTATATTTACATTTTTACAGAAAATTATAATTTTGATATCAATTATTTATCATTCAAAAAAAAATATGTTTTTTTTTTAAAAAAGGCCTGCTGACTCTATTGACTAAACAGCTCAGACTTGTAAATAATCCTTATCAGTGGCCAGACAGCCATATCAATTGAGAAAAATTCCATGGCACACTAAATAATATTCAGAATGGGAATTTTTCAAGATATCTGAATAGAAATATTTTATCAAAATGTCCAATTTTCCATATTTCGATTATCCAATTGGAAAAGTTTTTGGAAATGTCATAAATTCGAAATATAACGCTGTAATAAAAACTGATTCAGTCTTTGATTAAATCGAAAGTTATTATTTAAAATATAATAATTTCAATTTCCTATTCTGTTGTAAATATTTTTCAGTTGGCTGTTTGGGAAGTGGCATTTTCTCAGCGGATGGTCCTTTCAATTATACTTACGATTTGGCGAAACCTGGGGAGCTGATCATCGCAGACGTACCTGTGAACCCGGAAGATGCTATTGGGGCAGACTACTTAGCACCACCAACACCACCAATGATTCCGAAAAACCTCAAAACTATCGTCGATACATCAGACATCGATGGAGCTGGTCTTGTATTTACCAACCTACCATCATCGGCAGATACAGACCAGAAGCTGAAGATACGGTACCGCAACGACCTGGAAGACTTTGATTTCATGTACTTGAAACAGGACCAGAATAACGCTTTTATTTACTTTGAAAACAGCTCAATGGACGTTTGCCACATTTCATATACCTTCAGCTCCGACTACGACAATAGTTCAGTATCGTATGTTCTCGTTTACAAAGTGGGAAATCATAAGGTAGGTAACTACAACCTATCGGAGATAATCTGTGCTGTACTGAGATGCGAAGCAGGAAGTGGTGATAATGTCACTTGTGGTGGCGTTCCCACTAAGCCGACTGATACCATGCCCTTTGAAAGCCTCGAGATACAAGCAACATTCTTAGCGAACTACATGTATCCATTAGTGCTTGCACCGGATATGCAGTTGTTGGATCCGTATTACTTCTCACCTGCCAGATGCTACAGTTCAGATTCAAACGTTTGCTTACCACAAGCAACAATAACTCTTACAAGAAAAAGCGGAATCCTTGCATTTGGTTTATTCGGGAGATACTAATAAAATACTAATAAAAATCCCGTAATAGTAATCAATGTTAGCAATCTCAGATAAAAAAAATAAAAAAATTAACAATATCACAAAAATCCTATAAAAAGCTATTGTATAGAAGTCTGGAAATAAAGGCCTTTAACGTTGACTTGTTATTCTGTTTCCAACACAATGAAGTAATTTTTATTGAACTTTAATTTTGTAAATATATTATTATTTATATTTCATTCGGCTAAACTCAGGCTCACAATTGCAGGGATTAGTTCTCAAACCACATTCAATTACTACTTAAAATTTGGAAGTATGAAAAAAAGAAAGAATTAAAATGTCTTGAAAGTGACTGATTATAAACATTTCTGATTAAAGGAAGCTTCATTGCTTTTTTTTCCTTCTTTTTTAATTTAAGATTTTTTAGCAAATTTAAGATTTTCAAGTAAATCTATTTTAATAAATGGTTAGACTAAGTTAGACTAAATTAGACTAATGACGTCCTAGTATAGCTGTTTCAAGCTAAAATGGCGATCATCAGTTAGGAGCATTCATCAGTAAACAACCTGATGCTAATGTTTATTTTAGCTTTCAGGCTCCACATTGATTCCGACGATATACTTATCTATTTTCTTATTATTGAACTAATGTGGTTTGAAACTAACGGATCCCTTCAATTCTTAATTCCTAAATATTGAACAACTTAACATAAAATTCATTAATTCAAACAATCAGTTATAACTCAACAGCATATATTTTACAAAGCCAAATCGTAAACTGGAACGAAGAGCAATACTTAAAACCATGTTATCATTAAATGCTATTAACTTATTTTCTGAAAGTCAGAAATAGGACGAAGCCCGAGTTAACGTCCGAAGTCACAAAACACTGGCCGGCTCGGTCACCACCGAACGGCCGACTCCCCTGCGTCCACCGCGGGGCGGAATCCCGGCGGAGCTCCCCCGCTCCAACCAGCCCCGGTGAATCCAAGCTTCCAACTCTCTAAATCCGCACTTTGTTCTATTTAATTACTTTACTATTTTTCTTTTCCTTCAGTTTCTTTCAAACTCCACATTAAACAATGAAAAATCCCAATTCTGATCCTCTATTTGACAATGTTCCTAACGATTGCCAAGTAGGCCTAAAAGGGTTTTTGCAATTTAGTTTACAAATCAAGTATTAATCATAATAAAAATCTACATGTAAAGTTCTAAATGGAACAGCAAGCATTCCTTGGCAGAGATTATTAAGTAGACTGGACTGCATGTAATGCAAAACAGAAAAACAAAAGAACAGATGGAATTGGAAGGCAAAATGGTGGCCACAGTACGATGGTAAATTCTCCGTTACAGATAGAAAACAAATAAACAAACAAACAGCAAACTGAAAGATAGCCAATAGAATTAGAAGAATTAAATTTAAATATCATTTAATTGATGTACAAGCTCCAATGAAGCACTTACAGGAACAATGTCAGGAAATTGTTAACTAAGAAAATATGGAAAAACCTTAAGTCAAAAAGAAAACAAAAAATGAATTGGAGGAAGTCGATTTCATTTTCGTCTTTGTAGTAAATGTGAAATATTTTGCAATCGATTTCCTAACAATTCATTTTTTATTTTTGTATTGACTATTGAGGAAATGTAAAATGAAATGTTTAGGAAATTTGGAGTTTTATTCTTCTTTTTTTTCCTCTTTCCTCTGATGTTTGACGTCTTTAAGGAAATAATGAGGAAAAATAAGCGTTTATTGAATGCACGAGTGATTTTCTTGGGCATCACAATAACATGTGAAATGTGTTCGAAACTTATGCCTCTTTTCTCTCCTTTAAAGCACCATGCGATTTGTAGGGAGGGATTGGGGGATTTCCCCCCCCCCTACCACTGGCTTGGATCCTCCCAACCTCTGGATATAAATGATATAATCCCTACCAGGGATAATTATTTCCCTACCACTGATATGTTAGATTTACATAAATATTTAATTGTTAGATAAGAATCTTAGTTTCCCTGAAACAAAATTAAAATATGTATTTTTCTAGGATAGGAATTCGTCTTTTAATTACTTTAAAACCTCAAATATTCCAAACTTAATTAGTGAATCAGCATTAGTGTTAATCAACATTATCACTGTTATAATGTTATATACTTATATTTTAAGAAATCATGATTTATAAATTAATAATCTGTTAGGCCTATCCCTATGTAACACCTAAGTTTTTGTGTGTCTGTAAGTCAATTTTCAGGGGAGGCATGGTATATATATTTAAAATTTTAATTCTGATGGTGAACCCGTTAGTCATCCCCCTTCTGGTAAAATCACGGATCGCACACTGCTTTGAAGTATTGAGTTTTAGTTTTTTAGGGAGACGAAGCGCCACGCAGGTGCAACACCAGAAAACACAATATCTTCTCAACTGCAAAAATCAAAGGAAATCAATTTGATACTGTTACAACGTCTTTTAATCGAAAAGATAATCTACATTCTATTAATTAGCTACAAGCATAAAGCTAAGACCCTATCTATTGGATTTAGAAAGAAATGAAAACTGTATTATTAAAAACGTAAAAATACAAAATGCACATAATATACTTCCTCGTTTTGAGCAACCGTCGAACGAGAATCTGGTACAGTTGTTTCGTTCTTGTTACGACTCAGTAGTCAGATTTACCCTCGATAACACACTCAAAATGCTCAAAAGGTTAGGGATTCCTTTCCCACTCCCTGAAGTGGGACCCCATCAAAGCAAACAAAAAAAAAATCATTGTAATAAATAGAGCTTTAAATCCTTGACCCCTGCAAACTACGAGGATCAAAAGGAATTAAATTAAAAGAACAAAACACACAAAAAAAAAACAAATAGTCCAAATAAGACTCTTTAATTATGGCTCAAAAGCCCTTTGATGCATATTTATATTTATGCGCATTCTCTATTTTTCGTATTTAATACTACATTGTATGCCCTTTAAAAAATTTTTTATTTTGCCTACAGCCTCGTTAATGAAGATATCATTTTTTGGTGGTTTTTCTTTTGAATGGACGGTGTGAGGTAGAGGATAAATACTTAAGTAAATAGAGCTTCCAGTTTTTATATTACCTCATCTAACAGAAATTTCCCAGGTTTATGCTTGTCTAGGGAGACTACCTAATTCCGACTCCAATTCTCTGCAAAGAAGCCTAAAAATATTTTGGTGGGATGTATGGATCCTGATTTACATGGAAATAAATTTTAGAAATCTCTGTTTATTTAAATAAAAAATTTAACGTACTGTGATTGTAACATAAAAATGAAAAAGCAAGAATAAGAAACAACACCTGAATAAATAAATTACCTTTCTGAATCAATTATCGGAAGGAATTGGAAACGGCCGTTTCCTCATTCTAGGGACTCATCAGCCCAATCCGCCTTCCCCGATAAAAGACTCAGAAAGGCACAAGCTCCCAAAAGCAAGAAAAGCAAGAAAAAATGTTGTGCTATTTTTTCTGGTTGTGTAAAATAGCACAATATTTTTTTTCTTGCTTTTCTTGCTTTCGGGAACCACTGTCAGATGTGACGGTGGCCTTCAGAGAAGCTTGTGCCTTTCTGAGTCTTTTAAAGGGAAAGGCGAATTGGGTTGATGGGTCCTAGAAGAACGAAACGGCCGTTCCCAATTCCTTCCGATAATTGATTCAGAAAGGCAATTCATTTATTCAGGTGTTGTTTCTTATTCTTGATTTTTCATTTCTCTGTTCGAAATATAATTCAAAGCTGCGATTTACTATCGCAATTTCAACTTGAAGCTGAGAAAAATGCAGAATTAAGTTAGTGTTTAGTATTTATAACACTTTTAAGCTTCCATGAAAAGCTCCCGAACAGATATTATTTAGTTTGACTTTCAGATTACTAAATCGACTTCCTACAATTCATTTTTTTTTTTTTTTTGACTTAAGGTTTTTTTCATATTTTCTTAGTTAACGATTTCCTGACGTTGTTCCTGTAAGTGCTTCATTGGAGCTTGTCCATCAATTAAATGATAATTAAATTTAATTCTTCCAATTCTATTGGCTATCTTACAGTTTGCTGTTTATTTGTTTGTTTGTTTTCTATCTGTAATAGAGAATCGTCCGGTGGACACCATTTTGCCTTCCAATTCCATCTGTTCTTTTGTTTTGCATTACATGCAGTCCAGTCTAGTTAATAATCTCTGCCAAGGAATGCTTGCTGTTCCATTTAGAACTTTACATGTAGATTTTTATTATAATTAATACTTGATTTGTAAACTAAATTGCAAAAAGCCTTTTAGACCTACTTGTCAATCATTAGGAACATTATCAGAATTGGAGGATCAGAATTGGAATTTTTCATTGTTTAATGTGGAGTTTGAAAGAAACTGAAGGAAAAGAAAAATATTAAAGTAATTAAATAGAACAAAAGGGTAACTACGGAAGACACAAAGGAACCAAAAGGATTTCGCACCTCGAACTGTCACCAGGGAGAGCCTGGGACAGCCTTTCGTCCTGCTTCAGCCAGACAAACTCCATCGATGACAGGCTCAGAAGGTGGGAGTTTGTCTGGCTGATGAGTCTTAGAGAGACGAAACGGCCGTCCCGGGCTTTACCCTTAACAGCTTGAGGTGCGAAATCTTTTTAGTTCCTTTGTGCCTTCCGTACTTACCATTTTGTTGAATTATTAGGCACATAAAATTGTTATATAGTTATAGCTATTTTATAGTTATTTTAATTTGTGTTTTTTTTTAGCATATTGTTTGTAATAAAAAGAAGGTTAAATCGAACTCGAAAAAAAAATTGAATTTCTTGGATAAAATTTAAAAAAGATAAAAATTTAACTGTGAATTGAATAATTAGAAAAGAAAGATGAAAATAAAACAAAAATTGAAGGTGTTCATTTACGTCAGCAAGTTGAGAATGAAAAATTCAGAGTTGTTATTATTGTTCATAATGTTGAGATAAAAAAATGTAAAACTGTTATAAAATAATGTAATAAAATTAAATATTATTCATGAAAATGATTTCTAAAAAAATTGTTTCAATTACAAAATTAATGACAAATGATCAGTTTTTATGAAACCAGATTTGCTGCAGTCCTCAACTTGAAATCTTCAAAGGCCATTTGCATCTTCCAAACACCCTAAAGACAGATAGTTCATTTATTTATTATATCCTATTTAAAGTAAGCTGTATGTAATCTACGAATAATGCGATATTAACTTACCAGACTAAAACAAAATGTACAGAATTATGATGTGAAGAAATATGTGTTTTAAAATGTGTAGTTCAGAAGCTGTGGTTCAGAATGTTTGTCATAGCTTCAGCATCAAGTTCTGATGACAATCTGAGTTGGCTTCCTGCACTCGTTCTGTAGTTCTGCAGTGTTTATGGTTAAGTCGAGTAAGTAATCAGCAATCGACCAGATCTCAACTTCATATTATCATTTATTGTCGTTGGTTCATCTATTGCCAGCTCAAATATTTGCTGGTAGTCCATCCAAACGTGTCTAGCTCTGCAACTACTACAAAATAGTTCGTGAGATATCAAAGCCAATAATATCCAATCCACAAAGCAGCTAATAACATTTCTCTTATTTCAGCCTATCTATTCTGTTATTCAAATTAACAAAGTAAAATTCCTCTGCACTTCTAATAATTAACCATCGATTATTCCTCTCTTGCTTTAACTAACTTATTTTTCTTCTAATGCTTATTAATGCTTTCTCCTTCAGTTCCTAGTGTTTTTGAGACTCCATTTGCTCATTTGCCATTATTTGTATTCCGTTTTTAGAGAATATATAGAAATCTCGGGAGATCTTGTTACGATGATAAATAATGGATGGTTCCAGTTATTCGTTATTTATAAAAATGTTTCCGCTTATTCCATCCTTATTTTTGCTCATAACCCTTTTCTATTTATTTTGTTTTATTAATATATCTGATTCCCATGTTCTTCTCAGAACTATAATAATATTTTGTTATTTATTACGGGAAAAATCATGGCCTTCACTTTGTTTGATTATGGGAGTATCCACATTCCTCTTTATCATCGCTACGTAGATGATTTGGTGTTTTACACTGATTCATCCATTCAGTTACGGGATCCTTGATATCATTCAGGATATCCATGATGACATTAGTTTCACCTTGCGGCAGGAGTTTGATAACAGTATTGCCTTTCTGGATATTCTGGCTACCCAATATAATAATTCTTTTCATACATCTGTTTTTCGAAAATCCGCAAACAGTGGAATAACGTTAATTTTTTTTTCTTCTGTTCTCACCTCTTTCAAAATTAATATTTTTAACATGGCGGTTTCACGCGTTTTTAGGTTATCAACTTCTTTATCTGTTTTTGATACTGAAAATGCGCTTGTAAAATCTGCTGTCTAATGATTACCCTCTTCATGTTTTGTTGACACCCATATCGCCAAAGATTGACATAAAATTTATAATCCTCCAATTCTCCTGACAAGAATCGTATTAAGTACGTATCAAACCCTTTTCACGACAGCCTCTATCCCGTT
The DNA here is from genome assembly GCA_023159025.1 of Thereuonema tuberculata. Taxonomy (NCBI): domain Eukaryota; kingdom Metazoa; phylum Arthropoda; class Chilopoda; order Scutigeromorpha; family Scutigeridae; genus Thereuonema; species Thereuonema tuberculata. The sequence goes on from JAFIDM010117175.1 coordinate 109,454, forward strand.
CTAAAAAAAGCCAGGAAGCCTTGTAATATAACTTTAACTGCTTCTTCCAATAATTCTATTCATTATTATGTTAATCGATTTTCATAATCGATCCGTTCGGCATGTTAATCCTCGAGGGGTTGTTTATGCTCTTTGGTGTACTGATTTTTCATGTTGTTATATTGGGAAACCGCCAGCTCCTCTCCAAATAGTCGCACAGAATTTAGCAGCTGTCCGCAACGGTGACCGTAATTATTATACTATGGTTCACGTGGCGGACTCTGAACATTCCTTGGATTCACAGAATCCTATTATTCTCGCTTATGAGAAAAATCATTTTCTTCGTAAGTGTAAGGAATCGTTTTTTTCATTATCCCAGATCCCCTCGCATATAATGATTCCTTGTCAGTTCAAGCCATTTTCTTATACGGATTTCTTTGTGAAAAAAATCATCATTACATAAATTGTATATTTTTTTGTAATGTAGGTTACCATCGTTCTGAAGATCGCTATTTACTTGGTCTTGTGTTCCAATATCTGATGGCTATTCACTTCTGATATCATCCTTCCAACTGAAAAGTAGTGTTGCATTACAACACCCGATGTCTCTTCCTGTACGCAGACGACAGGATATGGCTCTCTTTTCACCTGGTGGATAAGTCACCAGAGGTCTCTATACCAACCATGTGACCTTCCTGCTAAAGCAGCTGCCCTTATAAACCCTTCATTTCTTTAATTGTATTGTCACTCGTCTAAGTCCATGTAGGACGAAACCGGTTGTGCTTCAATGTATTTTTCTAATATGTTAAAATGTTTTTGATATAATTAAAAGTAATTGTATTTAGACAATGTAAGAAGGAATGAAAAATAAATCCGTTATTTTCAGATAATGGCAGTTATTTTGTATTCAGCAGGTATTATAATAATATAATAAAAAGCAGACTTTAAAATACAAAGAAAAACAAATTCCTTAAAATTTTAAAATACAAAGAAAAACCAATTCCTTAAAATTTTAAGAAAGTTAGCTCAATAACTTCTTGCTTAGCTGATATATTATATACAGGGTGTTTCGGAAATGGTAGACAAAGCGAAGAGATACGGCTTCCAAAGATCGTTTTCAGTTGAAAATGTTTTATGATATTTTGTTGTGTGGACCGTAGTTTTAGAGTTAGGAAATGAATGTTTTGTTAATGGTCCCTAATCAAAGAATGCTCAGTTCACATTAGAAAATGTAAGTAAATAAGATAAAGGTTTATTATAAAAAGCAATCCGGATAACAAATGTCATGGCTGAAAACAAGTATGATAATTAAAGAAAATGCTGAAAATGGCCGTCTCCACATTCTAAACATATCTATGCTGTGTGATTAGGGACCATTCCCAAAGCATTCATTTCCTAAATCTAAGCTATGGTCCATACAACAAAATGTCATAGAACATTTTCGACTCAAAATCACCTTTGGAACCCGATCTCTTCGCTTTGTCTACCATTTACGAAACACCCTGTTTATATACACTAGTGGCCAAAAATGTGGAAACCTTTTAGAAAATTTGTTTTTTTTCAAGGTTGCTGGCTCATAACATCCTCATAACAACCAAAAAACAACAACAACAAAATGTATGACCAACTTGATTAAATTCTGACAACTGAATAGGACTGCTAATACTAAGTGAAATGAGAGGCAATTCTTACTAGCAACTTATTGGTTCCCTGCTGTATCATATCAGCACATGATTGGTTTTCAGAACAATCACTCTCTTTTTTTAAAGTTCTAAATAGCCTACACACAAGTATAAAAAATTAAGT
>JAFIDM010117175.1:111338-123890 GCA_023159025.1 Thereuonema tuberculata
AAAAAAATCTTCTTTAAGCTTTCTCCTCCCCTGCCCTTTTATGTCTCTCAAACGCAAATACTAATGAACTCTTGAAATCAGATTGTAATTTATCTGATTAAGAAAATTAAGCATAAGTTTTATCAGCACGTCAATCTCACTATACGGTATTTAGGAAATGGTAGATAAAGCGAAGAAATACGGGTTCCAAAGGTCATTTTGAGTCGAAAATGTTCTATGACATTTTGTTGTACGGGCCATAGTAGAGTTAGGAAATGAATGCTTTGGGAATGGTCCCTAATCACACAGCATAGGTTTCAGCATTTTCTTTAATTATCATACCTGTATTCAGTCATGACATTTGTTATCCGGATTGCTTTTTGTAATAAACCTTTATCTTATTTATTTACACTTTCTAATGTGAACTGAGCTTTCTTTGATTAGGGAACATTCCCAAAGCATTCACTTCCTAACTCTAAAACTACGGCCCGTACAGCAAAATGTCATAGTACTTTTTCTACTCAAAACGACCTTTGGAACCCGTATCTCTTCGCTTTGTCTACCATTTCCGAAACACACTGTATACATTATATCAGGTAAACAAGAGGAAATTGAAAGATTTTAAGCTAACTTTCTTAAAATTTTAAGGAATTGTGTTTTTCTTCGTATTTTAAAGTCTGCTTTTTAGGCTTCTGAAGACGCCTTATATCCCCGGTTTGTCTGTCTGTCTGAGGACACATATTCCAGAACTGTTCGCAACGGCTTCTGTTAGCTCAGTTGGTTAGAGCGTCGTACTAATAACACGAAGGTCGTGGGTTCGATTCCCTCATGTTCTTATTCTTCATTTTTTTCTCCCCAAATATTTTCACAGTTTCTCAAGTTAGTTTTTTTTTAATCATTATTAGGAATTCAGTGTATTAACAAGGTTTGAGTTAAGAATGACAATTATTCCATATAAATAGGGATGGGTAAGATAGCATGGGGTCGCAATCAGACTTGCGCGAGAATTTTCTAGACCACCACGGAGCAGTCTATTCTAAAAAAGGTGACTCAGAAGCCGTTGCCAAGCACTGTGATTGGTTTACTAATCACTATCTCTACCTTGTTATTATATTATTATAATATTTGAATACAAAAAAAACCCTCCATTATCTGAAAATAACGCATTTAATTTTTCATTCCTCCCTTACATTGTCTAAACACAATTACTTTTAATCACATCTAAGTAAAAATAAATGAATGGATTACTCAATGGGATTACGGCATCGTTAGATTCCATGATTTCGTTTTTCAATAGAATTTTTTTACATCTTCAAGCCCTAATTTTCGTCAAGGACTCACACGGAAAAAGTTTCAATTACAAAATTAAATAACCTCTTTTCCGGAAATTTGCATGTAATATTTCAAGAAGATCCATTTAGCGGTTCAACAATTATTTGGATGACATAAACACAAACACAGACTGACGGATTGTACGAGCTATGTTTGCTAGGAAAATAATCTAATGAACTTTCCATAATAATAAACAAAGAAATTGACGGCCAAAACACACAACAGTCTAAAAAAGTTTAAACACGTTGAAAAATAAATTGGAGCACAACCGGTTTCGTCCTACATGGACTTTGACGAGTGACAATACAATTAAAAAAAGTGAAGGGTTTGTAAGGACATCTGCTTTAGCAGGAAGGTCCTTATGGTTGGACATGGTTGGTAGAGAGACCTTGGTGACTTATCCGCCAGTTGAAAAGAGAGCCACATCCTGTCATCAGCATTAGAGACTTCCGGTATGCTCATCAGCAACATAGCACTTTTAAGTTGGAAGGATGACATCGGAAGTGAATAGCCATCAGACACTGGAGCAAAAAACGAAGTAAATAGCGATCGTCAGAACGATGTTAATCTACATGAGAAAGAAATATACAAACTATGTATTAATGAGTTTTTCACAAAGAAATCCGTATAAGGAAATGGCCTGAACTGACAAGGAATGGTTATATACGAGAGGATCTGTGAAAATGAAAACATAATTCCTTACACTTACGAAGAAAATGATTTTTCTCATAAGCGAGAACAATGGGGTTCTGTAAATCTAAGGAATGTTCTGAGTCCGCCACATGAACCATAGTATATTAATTACGTTTACCGTTGCGTACAGTTGTTAAATGCTGTACGATCCGTTTGCAGAGGAGCTGGCAGGTCTCCCCAATATAACGACATGAAAAATCACTACACTGGAGAACATAAACAATCCCTCAAGGATTGACATGACGAACGGATCGATTCTGAGAATCGATTAACATAATTATGAATGGAATTATTGGAAGAAGCAGTTAAAGTTGTATTATAAGGCTTCCTGACTGTTTTTAGAACGGGATAGAGGCTGTGCTGAAAAGGGACCGATACGTCTCTTGTCAGGAGGAATTGGAGGATTATAGATTTTATGTCAAGCTTTGGAGATATGGATGTCAACAAAAATAAGAGGGTAATCATTAGACAGCAGAATCGGTCTTACAAACTCAATTTCAGTATCAAAAACAGATAAAGAAGTTGACAACCTAAAAGCGCGCGAAACCGCGATGTTAAAAATATTAATTTGGAAAGAGGTAGGAACAAAAGAAAAAAAAAACTTAACTTAATTCCACTGTTTGTAGATTTTCGAAAAACAGATGTGGGAAAAGCATTATTATATCGGGTAATAAGAATCTCCAGAAAGGCAATACTTTTATTAAACTCCTACTCGAAGGTGAAATTAATGTCATTTTGGATATCCTGAATGATATCAAGGATTCCGTAACTGAATGGATGAATCAGTGTAAAACATCAAATCATCTACATAGCGATGATAAAGAGGAATGCGGATACTCCCGTAATCAAACAAAATGAAGGCCTTTTTTTCCCGTAATAAATAACAAAATATTATTATAGTTCTGAGAAGAACATGGGAATCAGATATGTTAATAAGACAAAATAAATAGACAAGAGTTATGAGCAAAAATCAGGATGGAATTGGCGGAAACATTTTTAGAATAACGAATATCTGGGACCATCCATTATTTATCTTCATAACAATATCTCCCGAGATTTCTACATATTCTCTAAAAACAAATAATGACAAAGGAGCAAATGGAGTCTCAAAACTAACACTAGGAAACTGAAGAAGAAAGTATTAAAATGCATTAGAAGAAACACAAGTTACTTAAAGCAAGAGAGGAATAATCGATGGTTAATTATTAGAAGTGCAGAGGAATTTAACTTTGTTAATTTGAATAACAGAACAGATAGGCTGAAATAAGAGAAATGTTATTAGCTGCTTTGTGGATTGGATATTATTGACTTTGATATCTCAAGAACTATTTTTTAGTAGTTGCAGAGCTAGACACGTTTCGATGGACTACCAGCAAATATTTGAGCTGGCAATAGATGAACCAACGACAATCAATGACATTATGAAGTTGAGATCTGGTCGATTGCTGATTACTTCCTCGACTTAACCATAAACACAGCAGAACTACAGAACGTAGTTAGCAGGAAGCCAACTCAGTTTGTCATCAGAACTTGATGCTGAAGCTACGACAAACTTCTGAACTACACATTTTAAAACATATATTTCTTTACATCATAATTCTGTACATTTTGTTTTAGTCTGGTAAGTTAATATCGCATTATTCGTAGATTACATACAGCTTACTTTAAATAGGAAGTAATAAATGAATGAACTATCTGTCTTTAGGGTATTGGGAAGATGCAAGTGGCCTTTGAAGATTGTCAAGTTGAGGATTGCAGCAAATCTGGTTTCAGAAAAATTGTCATTAATTTTATAATTGAAACAATTTTTTTAGGTAATCATTTTCATGAAAAAAATTTAATTTTATTACATTATTTTGTATCAGTTTTATATTTTTTTATCTCAATATTCTGAACAATAATAACACTCTGAATTTTTCATCCTCACTTGCTGACGTAAATGAACACCTTCCATTTTTGTTTCATTTTCATCTTCTCTTTCCTAATTATTCAATGCAGAGTTAGATTTTATCTTTTTGTAACTTTATCCAAGAATTTCAATTTTTTTTTCGAGTTCTGCTTTAGCCAAGTAAAGCTTTTATTACAAACAATGTGCTAAAAAAAAAACAAATTAAAGTAACTACAATGCTATTAAATTAATAAATTTTATGTGCCTAATAATTCAACAAAATGGTAAGTACGGAAGGCACAAAGGAACTAAAAAGATTTCGCACCTCGAGCTGTCACGCGTGGAACCTGGGACGGCCGTTTCGTCTCTAAGACAAACTCCCACCTTCTGAGCCTGTCATCAATGGAGTTCGTCTGGCTGATGAGTTCTAAACCGGACGAAACGGCAATCCCAGGCTCTCCCCGGTGACAGCTCAAGGTGCGAAATCCTTTGATTCCTTTGTGCCTTCCGTAGTTACCCTTTTGTTCTATTTAATTACTTTAATATTTTTCTTTTCCTTCATTTTCCTTCAAACTTCACATTAAATAATGAAAAATCCCAATTCTGATCATTTGTTTGACAATGTTCCTAACGATTGCCAAGTAGGCCTAAAAGGCTTTTTGCAGTTTTAGTTTACAAATCAAGTATTAATCATAATAAAAGTCGACATGTAAAGTTCTAAACGTAACAGAAAGCAAAAGATCAGATGGAATTGGAAGGCAAAATGGTGTCCACAGAACGATGGTAAATTCTCCGTTACAGATAGAAAACAACAAACAACAAACTGAAAAATAGCCAATAGAATTGGAAGAATTCAATTTAATTATCATTTAATTGATGGACAAGCTCCATTGAAGCACTTACAGGAACAATGTCAGGAAATCGTTAACTAAGTAAATATGAAAAAACCGTAAGTAAAAAAAAAATGAATTGGAGGAAGTCGATTTAATTTTCGTCTTTGTAGTAAATATGAAATATTTTGCAATCGATTTCCCAACAATTCATCTTTTATGTTCGTATTGACTATTGAGGAAATGTAAAATGAAATGTTTAGGAAATTTGGAGTTTTATTCTTCTTTTTTTTCCTCTTTCCTCTGACGTTTGACGTCTTTAAGGAAATAATGGGGAAAAATATGTTTTTATGGAAAATGCACGAGTGATTTTCTTGGGCTTCACAATAATATGTGCAATTTGTTCGATACTTATGCCTTTTTTTCTCTCCTTCAAAGCACCATGCGATTTATAGGGAGAATTGGGGGATTTCCTCCTTCCCACTACTGGCTTGGACCATCCCAACATCTGGATATGAGTGATATATCATATATATATATATGATATGATATATATATGAGTGATATATATGCCAGGGATAATTATTACCCTATCACTGATATGTTAAATTTACATAAATATTTAATTATTAGATATGAATCTTAATTTCCCTGAAACAAGATTAAAATATGTATTTTTCTAGGATAGAAATTTTAAAATCTCTAATATTCTAAATTTAATTAGTGAATCAGCATTAGTGTTAATCAACATTATCACTGTTATAATGTTATATACTTATATTTTAAGAAATGGTGATTTTATAAATTAATAATCTGTTAGGCCTATCCCTTTGTAACACTAAGTTTTTGTGTGCCTGTAAGTCAATTTTTAGGAGAGGCAAGATATAAATATTTAAAATTTTAATTCTGGTAGTGAACCCATTAGTCATCCTCCTTCTGGTAAAAATCACGGATTTGAAGTATTGAGTTTTAGCTTTTTAGGAAGACGAAGCTCCACGCATGTAACACCAGGAAACACATATCTTCTCAACTGCAAAAATCAAAGGAAATCAATTTGATACTGTTACAACGTCTTTTAATCGAAAAGATAACCTACATTCTATCAATTAGCTACAAGCATAAAGCTAAGACCCTGTCTTTTGGATTTAGAATGAAATGAAAAGAGTATTATTAAAAACGTAAAAATAAAGAATGCACATAATATAGTGTTCAAGAGCACATAATATACTTCCTCGTTTTGAGCAACCGTCGACGAGAATCCGATACAGCTGTTTCGTTCTTGTTACGACTCAGTAGTGAGATTTACCCTCGATAATATGCTCAGAAATGCTCAAAAGGTTACGGGTCCCTTTCCCACTCCCTGAAGTGGGACTCCATCAAAGCAAACAAAAAAAAAATCATTGTAATAAATAGAGCTTTAAATCCTTGACCCCTGCAAACTGCGAGGATCACAAGGAATTAAATTAAAAGAACAAAACACAAAAAGCAAATAGTCCAAATAAGACTTTTCGATTATGGCTCAAAAGCGCTTTGATGCATATTTATATTTCTCTATTTTTCGTATTTAATACTACATTGTATGCCCTTTAAACCTTTTATTATTTTGCCTACAGCCTCGTTAATGAAGATATCGTTTTTTGGGTGGCTTTTCTTTTGAATACACGGTGTGAGGTAGAGGATAAATACTTAAGTAAATGGACTTTCCAGATCTAACAGAAATTTCCCAGGTCTATGCTTGTCTAGGAAGACTACCTAATTCCGACTCGTCTCTGCAAAGAAGCCTAAAATATTTTGATTGGATATATGGATCCTAATTTATATCGAAATAAATTTTAGAAAACGTCTCTGTTTATTGTTCTGGCCACACCAGATATTGTTGATGGCGTGTACCAGAACATGCTTCGCAGACGGAACATCTGCAACGAAATTGGGGGTCGTCACATCGAGCAGCTCTTGTGGGGAACCTGGATGCAATGCAAACAACTGGAACTGGAAAACAAAAATGACGTCTGTTTCATGACCTTACATGATATAATGTTGGATAAACATCCTTCATGTACAGGAAAACTGGAAAAAATTTTTTTATTGGAATTGGCATATACGTCAATAACGCCCTTTGAACTAGCAGAAGCAAGAATATTGATGCAAAGTCGAAAAGCCTTCCCAATAACAGAACAGTTTAACTGACCAATCGGGAAGGCTTTAATCAGTTTAATCAGTTTAACTGACCAATCGGGAACCAATTGACTGTGGTTAGCTGAATCGGAAGGCCAATTGGCTACGCGTCGAATCCTCTCACCAAGTGGCGGACCGAACAGAGAGCGTCGCCGCTGGCTCTCTCCGAGTGACGGACCAGAAACAGAGCTTTATCTTTGATTCTCGGATCCAGTCCGATCTGTAAATAATTTTAAGTTTGTGTGCCTTAGACTAAACAACGGCGTTAGTCTCTGTCATTTTGACCACTTTTCAATATTTATTATTATGCTTTACAAACACTTGATTTGATTTTACTTTGCTTATAGCGCAGTGCGTTTCCGGACGTGGGTTCCTATTCAAAACGCTATCTGCCCAGGGTCCCCTCTATAAGCCCTGGGAGTTTATAATAGTGATTACGAAACACCTTGTATTTCCCAGTTCAGAAAGTCCCTCGTCTTATGCAATTTGCGCCAAAGAGTTCCTTATAAATCGAAATTCTTTATAAATCGACTGAACCTAATGCAAATATTTCTGATTCATGAGGTCGTTTGATACGCCGGCGTGGTCTAGCGGATTAGACTGTAGTTTTCCATGAGGCCGATGCGTCGGCACCTGGGTTCGAATCCCGGTGTTGGCTTGGGTGTTTACTTTCTTTTCTGTCTGCTTCTTCTCTGTCCCCTTTATCTTCACTTTTTAGCACTCCAAATAACTAGTCCGTATGGGTCATTATGACCAGAGTCTCCTCAGGTATTCGGGACCCTTCGTCCAGGCTTGGACTCAAATACAAGGCCATCAATAGACAATCAATAAAAATGTGGTCGTTTCAAAGTCTAATTAAAGCTACATAGGTTCTGCCCATGAAAAGAAAACATTGAGAAAATGAAAAATTCATTCAGTAAATCTTATTGAGTAAATTCATATATTATGTTTTTAAATTGTCTTTTCATGTAAGGAATTGTCAAAATCTAAGAAAGCAACCACATATCTACGAATTCACAATTTTGAAACCGTCTAAATCAAGAACCTATTGTATCTAATAGAGAATCAAAGGAGGCTTTATTTCAAAGAGCTTTTCCGTCATATCTGACTGTTTCGGACAAAGTGCTCGTGTGGTTCGTTTTGTCACTTAAACTTTACTAAAGTGAAGCAATTCAAATTGAAAGCTAGCAGAACACAAACTAGTAAAGAAGAATTAAGACCTTAAAGGTATATCTAATGACTCGATCGGAATTCCACTCTGCCACCTGGCAACTAAAACGGATAGCGTATTGTGAAAGACAATTGGCTCATTTTGTTGACAAACATCATAAAATAGAAATTAGGAACGAAATTTCAACAAGCAAAATCCAATTGCGCTATCCATACCAATAAAATTTCAAAGAAACTCCAATGTGAATTCCTTTTGATTAAGAGAGTTATGATAAGTAACGAAGTATCTCATCTGATTATATCAAAGTATCGTAACAATCCTAACACATCGGTGTGGTACAGAACTTTGCTTTCATTAACAATGTGTTATTTATGTAACAGCATAGTAATTGCTTTTACTCTTTGCACTGAGCAATAGCCATTAAAATTTAAGTTCTCTAAGATTTTTTTTAATTATCGTAAATACTTCGCTTCAAGGCAATATATTAAGTAGCTTGACCCTAACTACCTAGCCCTCTAGGTTAATTTCGTTTCAAAAGCATTTGATATCCAAAATATAAAATTTCAGCTTTCGAGCATAAAAAGATGTGTCGTTATGGTGTTTTAACGGCAATGGGGTGGCCAAAAGTTTCCCCCACCCAAGTGTGGTGTCCCTGCTCCCCATAGGCGAACATGTGTTTCCTCGAACGGCTCGTGGACTTCCTCTGAGGAAGAAACTTCGGCTCAACTTTTGTTGGAATACTTTCCGAAAGGATGACCCTTCTCTTGATAACATACAAACTAAACAACTTCGAGACGAGTCCTATGTTCCCTATCACACCATACATAGGGAAAAACCATTCACTGAACATGAACTAGAATTGCTCATAAAAAAAAATTAATTTAAACTCGGCCTCAGGTTTAGATGGATTTCCTACACTTGCTCTTTATTAAAAATTCCCTCGCCAAGTTTTAGTCTTGTTGGTGAACAAGTATCTTCCCCTCAATTTGGAAGAGGGCCAAGGTGGTGTTACTCCCTAAGGGAGATGGTCGTTTTAGGCCCATCTGCCTTCTTCCGGCCATCGGTAATGTCTTGGACAGCTTCTGCAATAACAGACTGGTGTTTTTCTTTGAAAAGAACAATCATTTTTCTAACAACCAGTTTGGTTTCAGGAGGGACCGCAGCTCTGTGGATGTCGTCCTGACTCTTCGGAATGTTCTTCGTTCTCAAAGGGAGGGGGGGCAATCACGCGGCTGTGGTCTCTCTCGACATTAGTAATGCTTTCAACAATGCATGGCATCTCGTAATTTGGAGTGTGTTAAGGAGGAGGGGGTGTCCCTCCGACCTCTATTACCTTATCTCCTCTTTTCTAAGAGAGCGCTGGGTCCAATTAGGATCAGCGTCCACCTTCTGTTCAAAGGAATATCCACAGGATAGTAACCTCGGTCCTACTCTATTGCTTTTGGTCATGGAGGACCTCTTTTCCTCCTTACAACAGATTCTTTCAGAACAGAATCATGAGGATGCCCTTTACATCCAAGCCTTTGCCGATGACACCGCAGCTGTGATTTCTGCTCCATCTGTTAAAAAGATTGTATGGTATTGGGAAATCCTCCAATCTGTTATTGGAGACTGGGCAACTAAAAATAAGCTCGTTAGAAACGCTGAAAAGACTGTTGCATTGTTTGCCCCACACCACAAAGTCCAGCGTCGTCCTATTCTGAAAATGAACGGAGTAAACATATCATTCTCGGACCACCTTAAGTTTCTCGGTATAACATTAAACGCTGGACTTACTTGGACGGATCATATACGATATATTCGTGGCAAGGTGACAAGCAATGCAAATAAATTTCTAGCCTTAGCCCCGAAAAATGGAGGTGTTAACCCAAGAATTAGAAAGTTAATCTTCATCACCATCATTAAAACTAAAATCCTACATGGAGCAGAAATCTGGGGTGAGGATTCCCATAAAGCTAGAAATAAAAGACTCCTGCTCACAATTACGAGACCCTTCTTACTGGCAATTTCCAGGACATATAGGACAGTCTCAATGACGTCCTCCATGTACTTAGCGGGGTTCCTCTACTGTGGATCCAGGTTCGGTTCTTGGCCACCCATTTCCAACGTGTGAGTAGCCGGGATTCCTGCCGGAAAATATCAATTGACAAATCGATACATCCCGCTGATCAGAAGCGGCTAAAGATTGAGACTTGGACCAACGCTGATGAGAGACAAAATATCTTTGATGCTTTTATTTTCACCGACGGTTCAAAGACTGGCGATAGAGTCGGTTTTTCATTTGTGATTTACGATTACAGATAGTCCGTCATCGACATCAATCGCGAACGCCTTCCTGATTGTTGCTCCGTCTTTCAAGCTGAACTTCTTGCCCTCCGAAAGGCGGTCCTTTGGGCCTCTTTCTTTTGGAGTGGCCAAAAAATCAGGTTGGCGATTATTTCCGATTCTCTCTCAACTCTTCAATCTTTGGCCAGCTGCTCCTATGAATATCCGGAAGCTAGAGATGCCCATATTGATATTATTAATATGACAAATGAAGGCAGTATTATACAACTCTTCTGGGTGAAAACACACATTGGCATTGAAGGCAAAGAGAAAACTGATTAAGAGGCCAAAAAAGCCACTTCCTTGAAATTTATTACGATTCAAGCGCCCTTATCACGTAGCCATTCTAAAAAAATAATGCGATCCGAGATTCTAACCTTTTGGCAGGAAAACTGGGATGCTTCCTCCAAGAGTCCTCTACTACACACCTTTATCAATAAAGTGAGAGATGATACAATTCTTGGGGATTTTTTCATTAAAAGATTATAACAGGCCATGGGGATTTCAAAAGTTATTTATTTAGATTCGGCAAGCGGGATGAGCCCGGCTGTGAGAATTGCTCTTCGTGTGCCGATGAGGATGTTCATCATATCCTTTGGGACTGTGAGCATCCTCAGAGGCAACACGCTAGGGCGATCTTCACCAAGAATCTGTTCTTGAATGGGGTATCATTCCCTTGCCAAAATCATGAAATGCTGAATTACATGAAGGATTTTAAAAAGTTTGCTAGTAACATGCTGCAATTATAAAATCCAATCCCTACTTTCTTTTTTTTTTTTTTTTTTTTGATGTTTGTGAAATTTATATCTTGAAGTGTAACTTTTCGGGTTTGGGGAGCAATGCTGCGGGTGGACCACTAACTTGACTTCTCGTGGACCGATAGGGTCTTCGACGGTCGGCTCATGGCAGGTGTGGTCCTGCCATATGCATTCCACTGCTAACTGTCATTACTTTAGGGTGTGTGTCCTGCCTTAATTACTTATCTTTTTTTTCCTTTCTTTTTTTGATTTATGATCAGGCCTGTTTTCCTCAAAGAATGTTTGGAATTGTACCGTTTCTCACTTTTTTTTTTTTTTTTTTTTTTCTTATACATTCAATTGTGCAGTTGGAACATCTTTAGTGCCTTTTTTTTCTTTTTTAATCAATTTCCACATTTTATTAGGGGGTTAGGGTTCCTTTTAAATTTGTTATCTGTTTTTCAAAAATTAATGTAAATGTTGTTAAATTGTATTTTTAGTGTTTGGGTTTCCTTCCCTTTTTTCTCTTCGTTTTTACAGATACACCTTTTATATTTGGGAGAATGGCCAACATGAACATGATTTTTTCAGTCGCTCGGTAGTGGCCGCCGGGCGCGAAGCCTTCTTCCTCTGTTTTTTTTTTAATTGGGACATTTATATTTTTTTTTTTAAATTTAGTTTGCTTTTTCTTTGTTTTGGATTTTCGTAATATCAAATTTTTGATTTTTTTTTTTCCCCCGAGCTGCTATCGAGGGAGGTTAATGGGGAGGGTGGGGCCTGAGCTGTACCCGGCCCTTTGGATAGTGTCTTTGGCGGTCCGGAGGGCTGTTCGGGTGGGTCCCTGCCGACCAGTTCATACTCTCCCTATTTTGTGGCTCGGAGTATATATTTTTTTTTCCCTTTTTGTCTCCTTTTGTATTTTTTTGGTGTTTGTGTGAGACCAAAAATCTGCTTAGTAGATACTGGTCTCCATGTGTAATTAAGTCTAATGTATTTATACTTTCATCCGGAACTTTTTTGAATCTTATAAAATGTTACAGTTTAATATAATTTTTTTTTTTTAAATTTCCTGTTTTTTTTTTTAATATTTATGACACTTTGAGACCTACAGCCCATCATTTTGGGCACGTGGGTCTTATATACGACTAATGCTCCCCATAGGTGACCGGATTTTTCACTTTTTGCAATAGACCTGTGGACCCGAGAAGGGGCCCTAAATATAAGATCCCGTTGTCGGCCTGGGGTGGGACCTTATGCCCTTGTGTCGCCTTCCCCCACCCAAGTGTGGTGTCCCTACCCCCCCATAGGTGATCGGATTTTTCACTTTTTGCAGTAGACTTGTGGACCCGAGAAGGAGCCCTAAATATAAGATCCCGGTGTCGGTCAGGGGTGGGACCTTATGCCCTTGTGTCGCCTTCCCCC
>JAFIDM010117175.1:130203-144879 GCA_023159025.1 Thereuonema tuberculata
CCACGAAGGAACCGGCGAAGCAATGCGACTGAGCTAAGAGACAGTTTGTCGCTGCTACTGGACGACGGGTATATGCTCAGACCGTGTGAAATCGACTCCGTAACTGTTTTATGTCTGGCGACTAATGGTATGCATTCCGTTAACTGCTGAACATCGCGGAATCCGTAGAAAGTTGACTGAAATACATCTTCCTTGGACCCGTGAAGAGTGGTCCACGGTTCACTTCAGTGATGAGTCAAGATCGAATTCAACCACTTCAGACGCTGGGGACGATGTCGTTTTAAAAAAAGAAAGCCATCGTGTAATCTTACATCCACCATTCTTCAACAAAAGTTTTGTATTGCGATGAGCTACAGGGTGTTTCCCTCGCTATCGAACCTTGATTTTCCTTATAATTTTTAAATTAATTATCAAATAGGCTTGATACTATTGGCAGCCACTTTGAACATTTGCTATGAAATCATGATACCTCTCCTAAACCAAGGTATGTCCGTGTGAAATTCTCTAATTACTTCCATTAATTTGAAAATTACCAGGGGAAAATCAGGGGTTCGATAGGAAGTGAAACATCCTGTACTTGTAATGAAACATCAAGCATTCACTCTCCGTAGGGACTTGTAGATTTCTCGGAAAAGCTTAAATTTTATATATTAACTCTAGAATAACACTGTTACATGTTGTTTTTAAGGGCACGCCATCTAATGCATTCCCAGAACAAAACCACGATCACGGGAAAAGAGGGGAGGGGTGTGTAAGGAGGGAATGAGGTGTTTGGACGGGAAAAAGGGGGAGGTGCCATGGAAGGCTAGCCTAGAGACAGGGAATTTACCAGTGGCCCGCGCCTTTCAGATGAAAGAGAAAGGGCAACTCAGATAAAGGGTTAAATAGAAGTTTTATTACAGAAACTAATGGAAAATATATTATATCAGTAAAGAGATAGTTTACATGTTTACTCGGCAATTGTCCGTTGTGATCAGTCCTGGGCTGATAAAGTTCTCCCGGGTGGCACTGGGACGAGATCCATCATTGACGGGGATGAACGGCCGGGTCGGTCTCGACGTAATCCGCTAGGCACTGCGGAGATACATTTGTGCGCACCGGAATCTGTCTCCTTTTCCCGAAGACGCTCGTGGAGATGCAATGGAATCGGTCAGAAGATAGAAGAGAGTGTCTTCTTTCCTTGAGCGCAGTCGCCGGCCCTTTTCTTCGGAGATGTCGGCAGCTAAAAGCGAACAGGCGGCTGGTTTGAAGACTGGCGGAATCTTATCTCGGCACAAGTCCGCGATGTCTTCTCAGTTGCTCGCCTTTTCGCACACGGACTGCTGCCGACTTTCCTTAGGGGGTGAGCGCCAGGCAAAGGTGAAGACGAGAAGGTTTCTGCTACGATCAGTACCACTTGCCGCGTGTACTCGGGTCGTCCCACCTGCGCATCATCTTCTCAAACGCTGCTCGCTTCCGTCGTGGATTAACTCCGAGCAAGGTGAATGCGGGTGGGGTTCTTGATGACTAGAACCGCTGGCCGCGGGAACCGTGTCGTCTTCCTCAAACCTCGCTTTCTCCGCTGCTTCTCAGATACTGCCCTACTTTCCTCTCGGGGACCGCCATTATATTCCTGGGAGGGGTGGCGAGACATTTCTGTCCCCACTGTCGCTTCTGGCAGATCACTCTTTGTTATGAAGTCAGGCCCTTTGTTCCCCCAGTTAAGAGAGCATTTCTGGAACAGTTTACAACAAGGGAAGGACAGGAAAACAAGCTTTTAGTTCCCGAAACAATGGGCGATATGGCAGGATGGACATTGTGTAATTTCAGGTGAAACTTTCACGAATCTCTCCCAAAGTCGTTAAACCATTGTGTAAGATTTATTGGTGCCGAGTTGCCGGGAACTTGAAGCCTTCCAGACGCCAGGACTGAGAAACGACGAGAGAGAAATATGGAAAGTTAGAAATGATCAGAAAAGAAAAAGAAAAATGTGATTAGAAAATATTGTAAAGAAAGAAAGATGGAAAGGGATATGAGCGGAGCGCCGGGCACGCATATGTTCGTGACAACATTTTATATAACGAATATCTATTTATGCCGTTCATTACTTCCTTTTTTATCTTCTAACAAGGAAACCTCTCGAACCTTACTATTTCAGATTTTAATGAAACTTTATAGAATGAATCATTAGATTGTGTTTATAAAATGAAATAAATCTTAGATGCGGTTTCGAGCGGGAAGGACCAATTTTTCGGGGTCAAAAATGATCGAATATAGATCGTTTTACTTCTCAAACACCAGATGGCGCTAATGATTTGTTACTAAAGAAAGAAACCTAGTACTTTCCTATTGGGAACTGAAGAGCCGGGCTACGACCTCTGGCGGCGAAAAAAACAAACACTTAGGGATGATCAGAAACTCGCCAGTCAATTGATTTGCTATACAATATATCTCGTTGTTTCTTGCGAATTTGTTTTTTTTTTGTTTTGGAATATTTTGTGAATTTGTGATTCCCAATAAGAGTATAATACCTGTAGGAAGAAATGCAGAAGCCGTTTCCTAAAGAAAATTGAAGCGAAATCGAAGTTTTAGCGGCGTGTGATTACAATGACTACAGAGAAGAAGCAGATTAAATGTCTGTATTATTTTATATCGATAAAAAAGATAGTTATTTCAATAATCTACATATAAATTTACTAAATGATGATAGAAATTAATATTCTTGTGTGATTCAAAGAGAACCATAATGATTCGTGTGGATGCCTTCGCATTCTTTTGTAGTTAAAACAAGCTTGTTTGAAATGTAAACAAATGCATTGGCTTTTTAATTATTTTTTTTTTTTTAATAATAAAGTATTTTCGAAAAAAATAAATCCTTTTTTTTTTTTGTTATTATTTTGATTTTTTTCTCCTCTAATGTTCCGGGGGTCTTGGTGAAGTGATTTACATTATTTTGAGTACATACATGTAACGTTGTCAGCCACATGGTCTATTTTAAAATCTTTCAGGGAGGAAAAATATAAGCGTTAAATGTTTTATTAGTCAAGCCAGAATTCTTTATTTCTAGTTTAATCAATATATTTACATTTAGTTGACAATAAAAAATAGTTAAATAAAAAATAATCTTGAATAAGATAGTACTTAAAAGATTTGCAGGTACAAAACTTCATTCTTAAAATCATTGAGAAATCATCTTGAAATCATTCTTAAAATTAAAATTATGAATGAAATGAATTATTATTATAATTTTTATATCTTTAAGCTTCCGTATGAAGATAATGGATAAAACATAATAGGTTTTAAAATATTTTAAGCTACGTAGCTATTTTCTGAATCATGTGCTTACGATTCGAGATCGTTTGCCTTTAAGAACTAAGAAACAAACGCGAGTTAGTTATTCTGTATTTTATTAATGCTACTTAGTTTTTCTCTGAATACAAGACTTAAGACATGGATTTAAATACATAAAAAAATGAAATAAAAACAAATTTTAGACTATTGTCAACGTTGCGATGAAAACATAACGCTTGCGTGTTGCAATGAAACAATTCAATCCATTGCTAACGGTTTGTTTGCAATTAATAAAACTATTGTCGAAAGATTTACGAGCTGTTCCAAAACGACTTTTTTTTTAACGAACTTGCCTGCCTGTTGTGTCAGAAAGTCTTCCTTTCTGAAATGATCGCTGCAAATCCGACTCCATTTCGAAAGCTTTTTCCCGGAGCGAATTTTCAACCACCACGCTTTTTTTAAAGCTTTGTCATTCGGAAAAGAATGAAAGATTATATTCTTATTATCTCCGTAAACCTTATTAAAGCATTGGGGAACACAACAATTTCTTTCACCTAGCTTTTTCTTCGTCACTTGTTCCTTGGACATGCTGGCACATGGCTTATCCATGAGATCAGCTAGGCGACTGATCAACCACAACACGTTGCTCGTTGCGCCCTCTATATTCCATTTCGCTTCCCAATACCTTTTAATAGGAAAGTTAACCCTTTCAGACCTGATTTTTTTATTTAAGTGAAAAAATTTTTTCTCTTTATAAACCTGCATTTTAGAATGCAATAAAAATAGAAATTATTAAAATTACATTTTTATCGAATTATTTATGAATCTGTGATTATGTCCAAAATATTGGACACCAGGTTTGAAGAGGTGTGTTTACTAAGTTAGTGGAAAAATTCAAACAGAGTGTTTGCTTGTAGAAATTTATTTTATAAAATGGATATAATACAGGACACTATAAGTTATATATAAGGAAGCTATTAACCATTAATAAAAAAGATCATATAATTCGGATAATAATTTCAATGTTATTATTTTGTAAGAAAACTAATAAAACAACTTCAGTCTTTCTTTCGACATAAATGTACTTTACACGTTGAACACAGAACTCTTCGTTTTTGCCTTTGCAATCTTTATTTTTACATCTGCCTCCATCCTTCCTTTAGTCTATTGATGGGAAATGATCGAAATGATCGTACCGAACTTCTTCAATTGGATGTCTTTCTGGTCTTGTCTTTCGTAGTTTTTCTTTTTGAATTGATGTCTCATATTGCTTGGCCTTCCTCTCTCGGATTTTGTCATGAACAACCAATGTTTTCGGTTACTCTCATTCTAAATTCAAGACGATTCAAAACATTTTTAATTCAAACATTATTGATTTTCAAGTAGTTTTGGTATTCAATCCAGTAAGCAAGTGAAAGACCTATCGCAGGTATTACAACTCTTAATTTCCATTTTCTTGACTTTTTTCACTTCCAAGTCTGATGGCTTCATGTATTTTTTACTGGTACATCTTCAAAAAAATCTTCATCATCTGTGAAATCTAGATCAGAAACTTCTGCAGATTTAATCATTTCAATGACACATGAAGCACCTTTCTGATTTGACGGATCGTTGTTTCTTTTTTCATGTAAATAAAAAAAATATATTATTATTATTTATTAATTAAAATAATCCTATTATTAATATTTATAATTATAATTATTATTTAATAAATACGTAATTATATAATATCGCGTAAATGAATTGTAAAGCTAAATATGTACCGGTAAATAGAAAACAGATTATAAAGATATAATACAATATGATTAAAATGATATTAATATATATAATATTAATATCTATTATAAAAGCGTTATTTTGTCTGTCATAAGACTTAACGTTTTTCCAATTTTGTGACCAAACTATAAGAGATAGAGTAGTCATATAAATGGATAAAATGTAGATCTTTTTAAGACAAACAAAATGCTACAAAAATGTTTCGAAAAAAGTTTTTGGTTTCCAAGATGGCGCCTTTTAAAGGGTCAAATTTTGACTTTTTCTCAATTTAAACGAAAAGTATAAAAGATGGAAGAGAACATTATATTGAGAAAATGTTGGTATTTGAAAGTTCTATCGAACGATATATCACTTATTCACAAACGCTTCAGCGTTTGCAAGATACATGCAAAAATGTGAATTTTCGGTGTGTGACGTCGACCCGCAATACATCCGAGTTATTCGGAGAAGCCACAACGGGCTGGGAAGTTATATATTCTCCGACGATCGCAACATTAATTTGCTAAATAAATAAAGTTTGTTTTTTGAATGCTATGTATGCAAGGGTTCCGAAGCGAAGCAACGGTACCCGGCTGTTATTATTATATATTATAAAAACGTTATTCTGTCTGTCATTCTGTAAGCCAAATGTTAAATTAGAAAATACTAAAATGTTACTAAAATAGAGAATCTATTCATAAAATTTGAAAAAATATTAAACAACTTACTGTCCAACTATATTGATTGGCGATGTAAATATAGATATTTTCAAAATGAATAAAAACAATGCAGTACAGAAATACGTAAAACTTATGTGCAATAATGGTTTCAAAAATC
Organism: Thereuonema tuberculata; assembly: GCA_023159025.1. Classification (NCBI taxonomy): domain Eukaryota; kingdom Metazoa; phylum Arthropoda; class Chilopoda; order Scutigeromorpha; family Scutigeridae; genus Thereuonema; species Thereuonema tuberculata. The sequence goes on from JAFIDM010117175.1 coordinate 136,066, forward strand.
GTCTTTACGGAACAACAAGAAACTGTACAATGCATGGAAATACGAAAACAAATATTGATCATATTTTCATAAATAAAAATGATATCAAAACACCAGGAATAATATGTAAACAACGAATCAGATAACAGTTGAAAATGAGAAAATAACACATCCAAATATAAAGAACTAATCAATGATGTTAACAAAACAAAATTCATGAAAATCTAAATATATAAAAAGAAAAGTCCTGACTCACTCACTCACTGACTCATCAACGCTCAACCCAAATCCTTGGATCTAGAAAGCTGAAATTTTGCACAGAGATTTCCTTTGTGATATAGACAAGGAATAAGGCCGGATTTTTCGAAATTCGGGATAGGGAATAATCTGGCACACTGACGATGAAGTGTATGGCGGCAACCCCAGGTGTGTGTCGCCAACCCGCAATACACCTGAGTTAAGTAGAGAAGGGCACAACGGGCTGGAAAGTCGTATATTCTCCGATCTCAATATTAATTTATTAAACAAATATATATATTTTTTTAATGCTATATACGCAAGGGTTCCGGAGCGAAGCGACGGTACCCGGCTAGTATATAATATTAAAATGACGTATTAATATATGTTATTATATATTTTAATTAAAAATTATTTATAGTGATTATTCATTTATTAGAATTAAATTAATTTATATCCCCAAACTGTTTTTATTTGTAATATATAAAATTTAAAATACGTAAATAAACTTCAGTTTTACTTCAGAAATAGTTGAAAACATATTTTAATAATAATTTCAGCTATAAAATATTAATTAACATTAATTTTAGTTTTATTATGGTTTAAAATTACTTTTTCAGAAAATTATAATGCTATGTATATTATGTTATGTAATGAATGTGGGTGGCAGAGAAGCCAAGCACTGCGACCGGAGGTCTATTATACTATCCCACGGAAATATGGACAGATAGAGAGAAAGACTGAGAAAGTATGGTGGGAGAAGTGCAGGGGAAACGGGAGAACCCCGAGAAAACCTGCCCAGCGCGGATCGTCCACCATCACGAAACCCACATGAGAACCGAACTCGGGATTCAGAGGTGAGAGGCCGATGTCATAGCGACTACGCCAACCGCGCGGCCAAATTATAATGCAGCTTCACTACACGTCAAAGAACTTTCCTAACTGCAGAATTGATTGCAACCTCTCAAACCTTTGAAAAGGAGGGTATTGTACCTTTGACCAGGTGGTAGTAGAAACTGACAGTTAGATACAAGCTATTTAATTAACATTTTTATTAAGAAATGTATACATTTGGCAAATATATGCAATTCAAAGTAGAATAATAAAACATGAAATAAATTCTAAAGGTTTAGGTAGCCTACTCCTGCCCGTTTACTCTACATTACACAATAAAAAATCAATTTCTATATCCAAAAGAGTCGAACTTTTAGTCCAGCTGTGCCGCTAGCTGTGGCTGGATTTGGTAGCCTGGCCACAATATCTTGTAGTTCTAAGTCGTAGAGCTGGTTATCTTCTTGGATGAATTTCGCCTTCTTATGTAGTTTTTTAAATGTTTAACTTTAAAATAATCACATACTGCTTCCTTTTATTTCGACCACAAAATATTTCTTTTTTTTTTATTTTGTTGTCAGCTTGACAAGGACATAATATTTATCAACTAAATCTTCTTTTTCAAAGTTTAATTCCTTCTCCAACTCATGGCATTCATCTGAAAGATCGAAAACACTTTTCCCTGATGACATCAGACTCAAAGTCGTGGACAAACAATCGATTGTTTACTTTCTTTGGATAAGATTTGGCAAAAAATATTTGAATTTCCATCTTACATAATGCTAAAATGACTGTCAGTAAAAACATTTACATATTATTAAGTAATGTTGTTCCTTTGACCTGGTCAGATGAACAACACCCTGCTGTGGTCAAAGGTACAACATCAGTCAAACTTACGTTTCACCCCATGCTACAATTTTTAGGTTAATCCAGTCATCTTAAAAGTCCTAACAATTAATCTAACAATCATGATTGTTAAAATAACAATCAAAAGAAAACAAACAATGTTATTAAAGAAACATTCACTTCCAAAATACTTACTTTTTGGTGATGGAATTAGAAAAATATTTTTCACTCCTTGCAAGTCAAAGATCTAACTGCTACTGAAGGTTTAAAAGGCCAATAGTGGGAATGCTATACATTAAACAGAAAAGTTTTTAAAGTATGCTGATAGATGGCTGTACAAGCAAGGGTGGTCAAAGGTACAATCGGTCAAAGGTACAACACCCTCCCCTAAATATACAGTTCCGTAACCGTATGTTTCCTTCGGCAAAAAAAATTAAAAAAAAAAAAAACATGATTTTTAAATAATATTAAATCGCTGAAAGTTGCTTCAAAAGTACTGCGAGAGCAGAGAGTAAGTTCCACTCTCCTTTCAAGTGATCCACCTTTCAAGTCTATGAACAAAACCAGTGCGTGGGTCAATTTCCTCTGAATTATTTCCTTCCCTTCAAGAAATTGTTTTGAAGAATACTATTTTAAAACTACATTTTCCCTTTGCCTTGTTTTGTAAAAGTATTTTCAAACAACAAGATCGCATCAGCGAATATGGGATTTTTATCGAAGAAATGTAGAAATTTGTGGTATGCTGCGAACAAAATAGTCTATTTCAAACCTTTACAATATAGCTTTTTCAAGGATTTATAGTGTTCTGAATTGTTTGTTTGTATTTTTAACAAACAGTGAATGCCAAGTTGATTTTTTTTAGTTATTGTAATATTTACTTACGTTTTCAAGTTTAAATTTACATAGGCCTATTTTACCAATCACAGCAAAGAAATTTTAAAAGGTAGAAAGTAGAGAGATATACTGAACAGTATCAATTTCGTAACTCATCTGCAGAAAGAAATAACAAATAACAACTTTATATTCTCTTCCCATTTTTCTATTGATTTTAACATCATAAAAATACAAAATATAATGAATGTGAAAAATAATAGTTAATAGCATTTAATGATAACGTGGTTTTAAGTATTGCTCTCGTTCCAGTTTACGATTTGGCTTTGTAAAATAAGTTGTTGTTGAGTTATAACTGATTGTTTGAATTAATGAATTTTATATTTGTTTAATGAATTTTATGTTAAGTTGTTCGATATTTAGGAATTAAGAATTGAAGGGAACCGTTAGTTTCAAACCACATTAGTTCAATATTAAGAAAACAGATAAGTATATCGTCGGAATCAATGTGGAGCCTGAAAGCTAAAATAAACAATATCATCAGGTTGTCTATTGATGACTGCTCCCAGCTGATGATCGCCATTTTAGCGTGCAACAGATATATTAGGATGTCATTTAGTAAACAACTTAGTCTAACCCTTTATTAAAACAGATTTGCTTAAAAATATTAAATTAAAAAATAAAAAAAAGAAAGAAATGAAGCTTCCTTTAATCAGAAATGTTTATAATCAGTCACTTTTAAGACATTTTAATTCTTTCTTTCTTTCATACTTCCAAATTTTAAGTAATAATTGAATGTGGTTTGAGAACCCTGCAATTGTGAGCCTGAATTTAGCCGTATGAAATGTAAATAATAATATATTTACAAAATTAAAGTTCAATCAAAATTACTTCATTGTTTTGGAAACAGAATAACAAGTCAACGTTATAGGTCTTTATTTCCAGACTTCTATACAATAGCTTTTTATAGGACTTTTGTGCGATTGTTAATTTTTTTTATTTTTTTTATCTGAGATTGCTAACATTGATTTACTATTATGGGATTTTTATTAGTATTTTATTAGTATCTCCCGAATAAACCAAATGCAAGGATTCCGCTTTTTCTTGTAAGAGTTATTGTTGCTTGTGGTAAGCAAACGTTTGAATCCGAACTGTAGCACCTGGCAGGTGAGAAGTAATACGGATCCAACAACTGCATACCCGGTGCAAGCACTAATGGATACATGTAGTTCGCTAAGAATGTTGCTTGTATCTCGAGGCTTTCAAACGGCATGGTATCAGTCGGCTTAGTGGGAACGCCACCACAAGTCACATTATCACCACTTCCTGCTTCGCATCTCAGTACAGCACAGATTATCTCCGATAGGTTGTAGCTACCTACCTTATGATTTCCCACTTTGTAAACAAGAGCGTACGATATTGAACTATTGTCGTAGTCGGAGCTGAAGCTATATGAAATGTGGCAAACGTCCATTGAGCTGTTTGCGAAGTAAATAAAAGCGTTATTCTGGTCCTTTTTCAAGTACATGAAATCAAAGTACTCCAGGTCACTGCGATACCGTATCTTCAGCATCTGGTCTGTATCTGCCGACGATGGTAGATTGGTAAATACAAGACCAGCTCCATCGCTGTCTACTGTATCAACGATAGTGTTGAGGTTTTTCGGAATCATTGGTGGTGTTGGTGGTGCTAAGTAGTCTGCCCCAATAGCATCTTCCGGGTTCACAGGTACGTCTGCGATGATCAGCTCCCCAGATTTCGCCAAATCATAAGTATAATTGAAAGGACCATCCGCTGAGAAAATGCCACTTCCCAAACAGCCAACTGAAAAATATTTACAACAGAATAGGAAATTGAAACTTATATTTTAAATAATAACTAAAATAAAAGGGTTTTACGTGTTGTCATATCTATTCGATGATGACTGTAAGGCCCAACACAAGAATAAACAAAACAATTGCCTTTTCTGATTCATTTTTATGAGGGGAACTAGGGAACAGCTGTTTCACCATGCATCTGGTTCATCAGCCCTAGCCCGTGCCCTCGATAAAAACGAATCAGAAAGGCAGACCTAAGGTAAAACCATGAGCCAACCTAGCTATGGTTTCCCAAAGGCAAAAGGCAATAATATTAATTCCCGAATTTAACTTTCGGTTTAATCAAAGACTGAATCAGTTTTTATTACAGCGTTATATTTCGAATTTATGACATTTCCAAAAACTTTTCCAATTGGATAATCGAACTATTGAAAATTGGATATTTTGATAAAATATTTCTATTCAGATATCTTGAAAAATTCCCATTCTGAATATTATTTAGTGTGCATTGGAAGTTTTCTCAATTGATATGGTTATCTGACCACTGATAAAGATTATTTACAAGTTTGAGCTGTTTAGTCAATAGAGTAAGCAGGCCTTTTTTAAAAAAAAGTTTTTTTTTTGAATGACAAATATGGATAATCAAAATTATAATCTATATTACTAAAATCTTTTATTTCTCTGTCTGTCTGTCTTTCTGTGTGTCTGTCCGGCGCAATTTTCTGAGAGAATGGAAAATAGAAATAATTTTTACAATGAAACATCCGCGACAGGAATCGAACCTGCAACCCTCTGATCCGAAGTCAGATGCCTTATCCATTAGGCCATAGGGACTACAACTCTCTTCATATGGTTTTTTGACTTATATCTCCTTTCCTTTCCCCCATCAATAAGGAATGTATTCAATCTTTTTTTTGAATCTCAAGATTGTTTATTTATTTCCCATCAGTCAGTTTATTTGTAATTCGAAACTGACAATTAGAACGATAATTGCCGAAACGTTGCAATATTTTAAATATTCTTACTTAACCAAATCCTATGTGATATTGAAAAATATGTGGGTGTACACGCCAGATGTTGGAGTAAAGAAAACAGAGTCAAGAAAGAGAGAAGCACTCATTTTTTGAGGTGGAATACCGAAAAAATCACTATTTGCCACTCAAAAACCATCAATAAATGTAACTCAAACGTCATTGAAAAGTGACAATTATAATTAAAATGAGAGTCAAAAAAGAATGAAGCGATACTTCTATTAGATAGAATACTGAAAAATCACGATCTGTAACTCAGAAACCATCAATATTTGGAACACAAAAGCCACTGAAAAGTGCCACTTAGAATAAAAAAAGAGACTCAAAAAAGAAAGAAGCAGTATTTCTATTAGATAGAATACTGAACACTATTGTAACTCAGAAACCACTGAAAAGTATCATTTGGAATAAAAAAAAAAAGAGTCAAGAAATAAGAAGCAGTATTTCATTAGGTAGAATACTGAAAAATCGCTATTTGTAACTCAAAAACCACTATTTCTAACTCGAAAACCACTGAAAAGTATCAATAGGAATAAAAAAAAAAGATAGTCAAGAAAGAAAGATGCACAATTTCTATTAGGTAGAATACTGCTCAGAAGTTAGACGTCTTAGCCATTAGACCACTAGGCCTACATTCTAATCTCTGTAAAAAATAAAAATATATCATAGATATATGATTTGTTCTAAAAGCAGTCGTAGATTGAGAGAATATAGACATGAAAAATTAAATTAAAAAAAAAGCTTTTAAAAAATTTTAGTTTTAGTTTCCTTGATGTAATTTGTGTGTGTGTGTGTGTGTTTTTAATAAATAAAAAATTGTTTTCCATTACATAAGGGAGGCTTCCGGAGCGAAGCGACGGGTAGCCGACTAGTTTCTATAAAAATACACAAAAATATGTTTTAATAGGTTTTAATATATTATATATCATATCTGGCTCCATCAAATGTTGGAGCATTATTATGTGCGAGATTTATATCTACCCAATTAAATATTGCTCCAAAATTAATTATCCTCAATTAAGGAAACTTCAAAATGTAGTGAAAACTCCATGATATCATTAAACACATTGTCACAGTGTGGGTGATAGTTTCCTTGTGTTAGAAAACAATGGTCGTGCTTATCCATCTCCAGAGATCAATTGATCCCTTCAAAATCATGGAATCACTCAATTGCATTGGAAGCCGTTCTACAAGGATATGATTCTGCTTGAACATAGATGGGATTAGTTAAATGGAATCATTGGACGTCGCAAACCCGCATCTGTGTAACTCTCAACAGCTTCTTGTCGCAGCCGTACAGAAATGGTTTTCTCCTGGTCCAGATAGTTAAAATATACTGTGAGTTTCATGCGTTATCATATTCCTTCTGCAAGAAAGAAGAGACATTATTCGCCGTTGAAATGATCTAATATACACTGAAATGCCAAATTTACTGGGAAGCGTAGTACCATGTGCGTTTCATGCCACCACATTCCTTGCGGTTAATGGAATGGAATATATAGGTTGATTCAAAATTACCAGCACAAACATTAAAGGTAGGTCAGGAATACAAAAACAAACCGTATTCATAGTGGAACGAATGTTGGCAAACGCATCCGACCCTGCTAGAGGGAGATGTTTGACAGCAGATTAGTTGGGCAGTAATAATTCATCGTCATTTGAGAAGTTGAGTTTGTATGAGTAGAATGTATGCCTTCACTAATGCTGAGAAGACATGTACGCACCTTGCCTAGGGGGCAGCGAACGGAGATGGATGAGCCGCTGTACGATTGTATCGTGAACGTTTTCTCAACAGCAATTGTGCACCCAATCATTAAACGTTTGCGCGTTTGCATCAGAGATTATGTGAAACTGGATCATTCGAAGGAAACAGGTATGTTTGTGGTCAGCAACGATCGACTCGCACACCTGCTACCGAATTGAACGCAATCCACTTACAATCCATGCATCGATGTTGTGAGGTGTCTATTACTGTTGATGGAAGGAACTTTGAGCACCTACTGTGAACCTGTAATTTCTGTACTTACTGTCATATTGTAAATATAAGGCTAATAAACATGTTCTCTACTTTTTGTCTTTTAGTTCGGAACCTTAGTGTATATTCTAGCACATTCGAGTGGCGTTCGCGGACATACTTTCCACTATGAAAACGGTTTGTTTTTTTATTCCTGACCTGAAAGTTTGAACAGGAAATTTTGAATACCCTGTATAATGGCAGATATTTCCACAATCTGAAGTCGTAGCATTCGCGTCTCCAGTGGCAGCTTATCAGGACTTAAATGGCCGCATCAAAAAAAAAAGGTGTGCTGTAGGGGTCTGGAGATGGATCACTCCATCTCGGAAATTACGACGAAGCTTGGATTCACACGTTCACCAATTTCAAGGATGTACCTGGACTAAACGAAATCAGGGAAAACATCTAGCTTGCAAGATCAGTGTGGTCGAAAAAAAAGCCCTTTACGAAAGTGGACAGCAGCATCTAGCAGGCATCGTAACACCCGGCGGCCCATGTACAGCATTACTGCAAATATAAGCACAACTCAATGCAAGGGGGAGGGGGCCAATCCTAGCATCAGCTTTTGAACGGTGCAACGTTCTCCATGCTCAGTGGGGTTCCGGAGTCGACGGCCCTCCCGGCTGCCATTGCTGATCACACAACACAAGGTTTGCGGCTGCCTGGGTTCCGCCATCTTAGACTGTAGATGGCGATTCGTTGGACAATGCTATATTTTTGTAGTCATCTTCTCAATTATTTTGTCATGTCGTAGTATATTATTACTATATTTTTTAGTGCATCTCAATAACTGGAATGTACATTTTCAGAAAATAAATGTTATCTGAATATATTGATTTTAATTTGTAAAATACTTTTTTCAACAAAAATAAATATGAGTTCTTATAGAGCTTTTAGTTTCCATGTGCGGGTATCTGAGCGAGTTCAATGATTTTTGGGTAACGTTAAGTAACACCATGAAATGTAACTGAGTTGATATGCAGAAAATATTGGAATTATTCAATACAATCGTTACAGAATGAATAAAGGATTGTTTAACTTACCTTTAGGTTCGTAGCGGTTGGCTACCAGAACATTCACTTGCTCACCGATCGCAAATCCATTGAATAATTGCATAGAGGATTCGAAAGGGAGTTGCTCTTTCAACGAATTCGTGACGATTACGTGATTTATAAGATACGATTCTTTGAATCTCGCCATTTTATCTGAAAACACGAGATCCAATCCA
>JAFIDM010117176.1:16223-41717 GCA_023159025.1 Thereuonema tuberculata
GTTCTAAAAGTGGCTGTGAATGGTTAATAACATTTAATCTGTCCGTAGGCGCATTACGTTTCAAAATGGCAGCCTCTATGGAGAAGAAGAAAAAACAAATGGACAAAAACAAGGGGACGGAATTTTTTTCTTGAAGACACGAAATGTCCAGGTAAGAAACTTCACAGGAATTAATCGTCTTCAACATTCTTTTCGGAACATTTAATAGAAACAAAATACATCTAATTCATCGTCAAAATCACAGGAGTCGGTTTCAATTGGAGCCGACGAAGGTGCGGGGAGTGATGGGAGTTAGGAACGATTTGACGGATGGAAAATCGGTCATCTAACATTTGACGACTCAGCAGCGGATTTTAAACGACTGTTAACCTAACGAATGTTGGTGGACAGAAACTGTTGGTTGACGTAAGATTTGAAAAATCCTCAAAGTTAATCACCCTAATGTGGTTTAATTTTATAATCAAGATAACTCTGACACTATTATTCTAGAAATTCTGAACTTTAATGAATAGTTGGATTGTTCAATTCCAAGATATAACTTCACCAAGAACTTCAATAGGTGAGCAGTTAGTGGCAAAAAGCACGGTAATTATAGGATCCCAGTAAAGTATCGTTTACATTATAAGGAGTTTCATGGGATAATTCGCGGAAAAATTCATTAATGGCAATTTTTTTGCTTTTGGTTGGGCAGTATATCTTGTTTCATTTTGATTGGTTGGTTAGGTATTCAACTTAAAAATATGATATCTGGTGGGGGTTCGCGAATCCGAAAAAACTGGGATGCACTAGATCAGTGGTGCCCAACCTTTCGTAATATAGGGGCCAAAATTGACATTGCTGTGAATCTCGCGGGCCACAATGTGGCGGAATCTCCTATTCAACAACCAAAAAAAAAAAAAACGGAATCTCCTATTTAACAACCAAAAAAAAAATCGAATTTCCTATCCAAAAACAAAACAAAACAGGAATTAAAGAGCGGGCCACATGTAACACCTTCGCGGGCCGTAGGTTGGGCATCACTGCACTAGATGAACTATCTGGAACAGATAGTAAAAATGTAAAGATGATCTAACTGAGATGGGACCAAACCGAAATCAATCGTGAGAAGTACACATTTTGTATCTTTACTTACTTATTTTATTTTTTGTATGATTAAGGAGGATTCCGAGATGTTAGTGTCAACTCACAGATGAATTCACAGATTTGAATGGAAGCAAAGTAATTGATGCTTCTGGATCTTAAAAATTGAAGAAAGTTACAGGTAAGCGCCGCATATCGACGCCTCATTTAACCGACCCTTTTCAATAAAAACCATATCCTCTACAATCAACTGCGTACCTGATCTATTTCGTCACATGTCAATATGATCTATTTCTTTCTCGGCCACTGTGTCAATGCATCGTACAACCTGCATTATTTAGCTTTCGCGCGCACTCGCAAACATTCGCAAATAGTACATTACATTATTTACGTTTTTCGGCAGTCAAAGTGAATTTGCAAGCTCAATAAAGACCGATTTCTGTCTCTAACCTGTCTAATCTGTCGGATATGTGATGTATGCCTGTATCCCTAAAAATGGGGAAGGTTTGTAGATAGATTTTGACAAACTACTTTCATACATTTTCTGATAAATTATGAGAATTATCAAAATTACATTTTTTATTCCAGCTTCCAGAATTAGAAGTGCCACTTTAGTTTTCTTGTTTTTTTTTGTTTTTTTTTCATTCTGTTGTTAATAGTATTAAAGTTATATTGTCCCGAAGACTATCTATTGTATCTTTAAAACTCAAATTATTTATATTCTATGCTGATTTCTCATTAAAGTACCAGCGTGATTGGTTTACAGTTTCACAGGACACTATAGGTTTAGCGTTTATAACGTCCCTTATTCTGCATCGAAGAGAAAAAAAAGGTTGAAAGATAAATGAAGTCGAAATATTCATATTCGTACGGTCCCCTATGTGATCATCAACACTAAAAACTATCCATCTTAGGAAACCGGAAATTTTAGGTATATTGTGATGTGTAATTTCGCCTGGTCCGTAGCAATAAGATTAGACTGAAACTGGCTGGAAATCTGTATCTGATCTGATCTCATCTCATCTGTTTATTTCAGGGAGAGCATGCGTTTAAAATAGCCTACGTACGTTGATTTTGATTGGTTGGTGGCTTTAACAATTTATTGGGTGATTTAAAAAGACATGTGATAGCAACGGGTTTTAACCGTGCTATTTATTTAAATTACAGGGAATTATGGGATAGCCACCAACCGCTAGATTTTGAAATTACAACAGAATCGATAGTTTAACGGAAAAGAATTTTTATGTACAGTGGAATAAATTATGATTGATTAGAACAGTAAAATAGAATATACTAGAATAAATAAAGCTATAAAAATCATTACAATACGTTGTTATAAAGAAGATTTCTGTTCATTTTGATTAATTTCCACCATTAGTTAAGGAGCGAAAGGTAAAAAAAAAATTGTGCGCAAAATGCTTAATGATCACAATATCTCAAAAACTCTTTATCTTCAAAATCAGAAATTGTAATGGTTACTAACATTAACTCCCCACTTAGTTTCTTAGACTTTGGGTCCGTAGGGGCTAAAAATTACCAGTAGATCTAAGCGAAATTAACACGAAAAATAAACACAAATTAAATAGGAATATTTCGTAGGAATTATTGGATCTTACTCTAAGTATTCAAAAGTTGTCACGCCAACTGTGTTTTATTGTTGATTAGGTTTTTCAAAACTTCTCTTTGAAGGTAGGGTAACCAATGTTTCTGATCTCCCTCGAGGCTTCACTCTAGCAAAGAATGTGGAACTCAACTGCCATCAAACGTAGAATGCATTTTATTTGACTTGGAACTCATTACCTCCCTCGCTGTCGTCCTGTTTTCAGTTCCCGTCTGAGTAGGAAGAGAATGACAAAAACACCCCCACCCTTACGCTCACACACAAATGGCATTGGAAGAAATTAAACCGAAATGGAACAAGGGAAACATTGCTATATTTGATGTCTTATTTGTGTAATTTTACTGGTGATTTAATGAATGAGATCTTACAAAAGGAAAAAAAAAGGTCAACGTGGGTGGATATAGATGTGTTTTCCATTGGATGGTTCGCCAATCGCATGGGGTAGGAAAAATTCTGAAATGAGGACGAATCTCTTTGTTTCTTTTCTTTCTTTTTGGATAGTGTGAATCGGTAATTTTATTTATTAATTTTTATAGAAGTGGAGGGAAGAGTTCGCGAGTCAAAGTTTAGGAACTGCTGATTTATACTGGTCATACAGTAGAACCCCGGTAATCCGAACCCCGCAAATCCGAAATTTCGGATAATCCGAACAGAATCTACGATGCAGGAAAAAAATTAAATCTCACTTGCAATGTTCAGGAAATATAGTATTTAATCATAGCACTATACATATTATTAAAATAACAGTTTTAAGCTAGTATTTAGCGGAACGCAACATCACAACAGTATTTTAATTTACGTACATGTATTTTAATGAACTGTTTAACTAATTTTTCAATTTTTCCACGATTTTTTTTTCCAGCCACTGATTGTTGTTTTCCTACACCAAATTCAGTAGCTCATTTTGTAGCACTTTCTCCCTTTTCCAGTTTTTCTTTTAATGCACACGAGCTATGTTTCCGTTTGCTTGTCATTTTACTTTACGATGTTACAACAATGAAACACTAGATTTGAATTCACTTAATTTAAAATTAAAAATGATAAATACGTAACTGTAACTCGTCCCGATTTAATCTATATTGTAGGCTATTGGTAACAAAAGCCAACCGAAAAGTATGCAACAATCCAGCGTACTGCAGGTATTGCTACTGTTCACGTTGATCAGCTACTGTCTTTTCACAGTGCAAGCAATTGCTGCGCTATCCTTTCCTCACCCCCACAAGGTCAAACAACCCTCATTCTTCTGTCTCACCGTTACGCTACCAAGTGGGAGCTAGTACCATACATGTAACTGTGTACTATATAGGCCTACCATATAGAGTAATAATATATTTTTTTCGGATAATCCGAACAGACTACAGCCCCAATTAGTTCGGATTTCCGGAGTTCTACTGCATTTGATTTATTCTGCGGTTTAAAATGGAATGTTCACAGTTTGCGGTTTGCAATTAGAAACAAAAAAATAAGAGCTTAAAAAGGCTAATGAAATGGAAAAATAAACGTTATTAAAATCGCTTATTATCCTCTTAAATAATATGAAATAAAACACTAAAAAAATATTTGCCTTTTAATTTCCTTCTCTTTTTCATAGTTACTGTGTGTTCTCATTTATAGACTGTTTCATCTTTATTTGCAGTCGAGTTATTGAAGTGAAGTTACCGTATCTTTGCGCGTTTTTATTTTAACTGTTCTAAGATATCCGTCCTGTGAATGGCGGAAAACGAATTCAGAAATTCATAACTCAATAAATGATGACAAGTTCTCCATAAAAACAGTGCAATATTTTCTTGATGTAAATCTGATTTAAAATTGAATCTGTATATTTGATGTACGGCATAGCACAAAAAATATAACTGCCTACAAATTTACCTGAAATCTACCTTAAAAATTATTTGATTTTTCCCATCAAATCTCATTTTTAAACTGAAAGATAAATCTTAATATATTACAACGAGAATAAAGAAACACTTAGATTGATGCAATTCTGGGAGATTGGGAACGTGGTTCCTTCAAAAAAAAGGTTGGGAAGAATGTCATTTTTTATCTTTATTTTTTGATGTTCGTGAAGACTATTTTTTATGTCAAGAAGTGGAGATCTGTACTGGGCAGAATAACGACATTATGAGACACTGGGTCCGGTGACAGGTACTGTGGAAACTAACTACCCACGACATGAAGGTCTGGAGTGTCGCCAACCGCTGTCTTTGACTTGTCTTTGCAGCGTCTCTGTCTGGACACTAACTTATTTAGGATTTTGTCAGTTTGATTTCGAAATTTGGGGAAATTCTCAAATAAGAGGCGACGGGTTGGGCCAACTACTTAACCATCTTACAGAAAATGTATTTTTTCTGAATTCAAAAAATACTTGAGAAAGTCAGGGTTCTTGATATAGAATCAAAAAATAAAAAATCTTACATTTCTTCAAAACCAAGTACACTTTTAAAGGTATGGATTTTAATGAGTAGTCTATAAGTCCTTCAAATGATCATCAAATTCTGAAATTTAACGTTAATAATACAGAAGAAGCAGTTTAGAAGAATGTAACCCATCAGTGACGCACCCCCTAAGGGTCCCCCCCCCCCAGAACCTTAATATAAATAAAGAAAAAGATAATAAAAAAAGAAAGAAATAAAGAAAAAAAACGAGAAGTAAACCGTTATTAAAGCACTGACATGTCTATATCTTATTATTTAGGAAAGTGATCTTTGAATAATTTATTTTTAAATAGGCCTACATCTGAATGGACTTTTTACAACATCCTTAGCTTAACCCAAATTTTTGGATTGTCCATACAAATAGGAGCAAACTAAAGGATGTACAAAGATAAATATTTTAATTTGGCAGAAATTATGCGTTAAATTTAGGATTTAAAGATGTTCAATACAGTTATCAAGGCGGCAGAGTGTGCGACAGATTTAAGCTCTTAGCCCCCCCCCCCCTAAACCTTAATCCTGGACGCGCCACTGAACCCCATTCCTTGTAATTTTCACTTGGATAAAATCTACTGTGGCCTTTTTGTTAATAATGATTTTCCAAATTCTTGACTGAAAATTTAACTGCAGGCTATGGATGCGTTTGGCTTATCAAAGCACAAATACGGAATTCAAAATCTGGCATTTTAAAAACATAGTGCTTCACTTCAAATTATACTCAGGCAAATTGTCACTCAAGTTAAAAAATAATAAAGAAAATTCATTAAAGACTAATAAACTTTAAAAAAAATTGTTACTTTTTTTAAGTAGTGATACATTGTAATTTTACTTATCATCTTTTAATTAGGTTTTGAGAATTGTCAATTCTTTTAATATCTATATATGAACATTGCTGGTGAACTTCAAAAAATTCGAAACAGCCGTCCTGAGGTCCTCAATTCAATCACTCCAAAGATTAATTTATCATATTTTTTTTCGCTTTTTTTTTTGTCGAAATAGGAACTTTTAATAGCATAATTTATAATAAGTTATTCATTCTGATTAAATGTGAAAACATATTTGTATTTTAAACAAAAATTCGAATTTTTTAGAAAGAAAGTTAACTTATAACCTATAACCTTACTTAGAGAATCAATGTTTGATTCATTAATTTATTGAACTCAGCAACTTTCCCTTCAATTCGAAACGATTTACTATCAAATCAAATAAGCGTTAATTAAATTGTCGTAATTCAATAACAGTTCTTTATCAATATTATCCTTCAATTAATGAACTAAATCTAATTGCGTAATGAATTAGGGAAACTTAAACCAATTATTTGTGTAACTTGAGTCGTTTCGATTTGTCAACAATAGCTGTCACGTTTAACAATTCCTCATGTATCGGATTTGATAAAACATCACTTGCAAACAAGCATAAGCAACAAGAAAATTTGATTATAACTTCATGTCAAGCCCTGTCATATAAGATTTAAACTGCATTGTGAAGTCATAAAAATATTATTCAATAATAATCATTGTTAAGCAGTAATTATCTGAAAGCAAATATACAGGGTGTATCAGCTGGACCCGGTTAATTTTGCAGATAGTAACAACAATTAAATGACTAGTGTGTGACCCTTTCGTAGCATGTTTTGTTGCAACAGAAGCAGTGTCTTCAAATTTCTTTTTGATTTGCAGCCATTGTTTCACGTTTCGGAGAAAAACCATTTTCCTCATCAAATAAACGTCTTGCTGCAGAGATGTTGCCCTTGCACTCCTAAATAAACTTAATGATAGACAGCTTCCTTTAACGTCAGCCGGAACGCACCACTTTCCTTGCCTGCCATTGTGAGTTATCGCACGGTCACTAACGCGCGTTCAATGTCACAAGGTCCTCGTACTAATGTCAGGTGCATGCCCACTGTTATTCACAGGTGAAGCATTCCTGTGTCCGCCTTGTGTTATGATACTGTTGTTCTTTTAAGAACGTATTACTCTCGATAATTGCTTCAGGAAGAAGTACCGGATTGACAGAGTACAACTGATACACTGTCACTGTATTTGTATATTAACTCTCCAAATATAGAAATCGCGCAAATATACAAATATAAAAATCTATTATTATTATTATTATTATTATTAATAGTAATAATAATTTCTCATAACTATTGTATAAAATATCTGTACTCCTAATTTGACAAAAAAATTCTAATTTCCGGATTCTGGAAAGCTCTATTTCGAGTGATATAAATCTGTCAGTCTGTTATTACTGATCGATGTACAATTTATTACTTAGAATTTTGTAAATATTCAAACAAATTGACAACTAAGAGTCTCAATACGCAAATCGACTGTGATCTATCTTTAAATTTCAAATTCTTTCAGAATATAAGAAGGCGATATTCCCTGCGAGACGTGAATGCACTGCAGAGAAGCTCCAAATTACATTGCTCCGAACTTGAGAAAATGAAAATGTTAAAGACCCGAGCAAAGCCGGCCCAGTTTATGTTGCATTACGTAGTAAGTATTTTTAGAAATATTGGTTAACATTATTTCGGTATTCGTACAATCAGGTAAAGAGCACATTAGAAATATAGTGTACACGTGCTAAATATTTACGTTTTGCTAATTATTTCTAATGTTACACTTTTTATATTATGATGTGAACTTTACATGCATAAAATTGTGGTAATTAATTTTAAGAACATAACTTACTTGTTGCCGTACAATCAGTAAATCGTTATTCTATATTAACATTAACACTAACTTCAATGGAACAGTTCATTTAATTTTGAACACCATTTACTTTTACAGGTCTTAAAGGGTAATTTTGAACCTCAACGGAAATAAAAGTTAATAACATACCTTACAGTACGTTTTCCTTAGTTGATGCGTTGTTCATTACGTGAAAAATAGATTCATATGACTGAAACGATTGAACTTAACCATTTTACATCTATTCCCGTCAGCTTCTTTAGAATACTACGTAAATTGACGTGTAACGCTAAGAAAATACATTCAACTTGATATTTTTTTGGGCACTTCTAATGGAATCACTTCTGCATTTATCTTTTTAACTGTTACCACTTGTATAAGATAAATCCTGATGCCTATATTCGCTTCTTAGGCCTACACAGCACTTGTTTCAATCTGTTGTTAGCCCTTTCCTATCTTCATTCTTTCTATATTGTTCATCGCGTACAGCGTGCTATTCTGCATCACAGGTACAGCAATTGTTCACTTTTGTAGCACTTACTTTTATTATTTAAATCATTGATCGTTTTACTCTTATAAATATTCTTTGGTTATCGGGGATATCTAATAAATAATAAATGTTTAACTTAATTTATCCACAAAAATTTGATGAATACATGTTTCAGAAAATAAAAGTATAATTTGATAATTTTTATTTAATAATATTTTTAATATTTGATCTGTTTTTTTAATTGTAAATGATAATTGTTTATCCTCATAAAATTCACTTCTGTCTCTTCTAACTTAAGGAATTTCTAAGAGCCCGATAAATGGGTTAAGGACAAATATTGACGAATCTTCAGATTTCATCAATGACTGTAGCAGTAAGTATTAAAAAAAAAGAGAGAATCAAAAAAAATCTATGCATTGAACAAATAATTACACTTTATTCATTATATCTCTGAAGACACGTCACAGCTCCATATATGATAAACGATTGATTAGTTACTCCACATACTTCAGTTTAGAACGTGGTTCTGAAAATGGCGGCTGCTGAACGCACACCGTTGTTTCTTTGTGCTAACAAAAATAACATTCCAAATGATTCTTCTCGATTGACCCTTCAGAGAGGCATCATTTGGAATGTTATTCTTTATTTCAAGTCGTCTATCTCTATTTTAAAACGGCTAAAGCAGCAAGTATTTCATCTCATTTAGTTTCAATATTGTTAAGGAAATCGAAGCCTCGCTTACCACTAAGCCTAGCCTATTGTTTGAAACCCCGGGCAAGAAAAGAGAACAGCCGGCATCGATAACAGAAATCGACGACTAAAAATTAAACATTTTATGAAATCGAAATTAAATAAATAAATTAATAAATAAATAAAATATTCTTAATATTGAAAAACCAATCAAAATAATAAAAATAAAACATTGGAGGGCGAGAACAAATAGGATGTAAACACCGGAAGTAACTTACAACGACATTGCAGATGCGACTAAACAATAACTCGAGTGAAGAAAGGAAATGATCATGATTGGTTAACTGTGATCACGTGTCTTTAGAGACATAATAAATGAACTCATAGTTAATTAAACAATAAAGTTAATGTTAATTTACGCTGCTTACGACTCCTGCTGCATCTATATTCTTGATATTACCATCATACCATCCGAGAAAATTAGTTTCTCTACTCTGTAATAGACTGTGAGAAATTTTAATTAGTCATTTTTCGTACGGCCACAAGGTCCAGATTTCAATAAATTTCCTAACACCATTACGCTATTTTATGAAGTAATTAATTCTCTATTACATCGATTTCTTCTGTCGTATTTTTTTAACAGTGGCTTCTAAGTCGTGATAAATTATCTCATGGTAGGTTTTTTTTTTTGCGGTTTTATCAATTTCTTTTTTAATGGCTTTTTTTATTTATGTTCTTTCGGCTTTAGATTTTGTTTCTAAAATAGTTATTAAAGGTATCTTAACCCTATTAAAAGTTGATTTATTGTTAGAAATTGTCACCACTGCTGTTGTCATTCCCCTATATTAAACTTAACAACTGTTGTTGTGGTAACATAATCCCGAGAATGTCAATGTCTGGGAAAAAAATTGTAATTAATCATTTTTCGTGTGGCCACAAGGTAAATGCATAACAAAACAACAAAAACACCGAGAAAGAATTCACACGCAAAATAACATTGTGGGGAATGGCTTGTGGACGAGTCTAAAACAACGGCAGGAGGAATTACAAGGGTATAAGAATTAAACTATAAAAGTAATCATTGTGATAAATAGTTGTAAATAGATGATAGCTAGAGTTCAGGCCAACAAAGAAAAGAAAAGAGGTGTGACAATTAGTAATGAATTATTAATGTCATTCCACGTGTATTGCTGAAAAACTGAAATGTTGTAAACTGTTCGTAAACGAATGCAAAAAAATAATGTGAATGAACGGGAAAATATTATTTTCCCTTGTATCTTATACTGTTCGGTTTTGTTTACGATAGCCTTCAACGCTTTTGTGCAGGCATCAGGTCTCCTTCAATTTCTTCAAAATAAGGGTGAGATGAAATAAAGAGGGGATGTTTACTTTTTATCAGTGTTAGTTTACTAGTAGCTGCGTTCCATTTGCACTTTTCGGGAAAGAATTATGGAAAGAATAAATACTATTGCAAAAATAACAGAAAAAAAACCCCACAGATCTTAGGAAAGTGCCCATCTCAGCGTATCACCCCTTTGAGGGGTAGAATCGTCCGCGAGTGCTGATTCTCGGTTTTGAAAACGAACAGTATTTGCCTATAATATTATTGTAAACTAGCAAAACGTCCCATTCTTCGCTCGGGGTACAAAAAACAAATGTCCTAATGATAAAGAAATTGCAATTGCGAGATCACTTGGAACTTTCCGGTTGGTACAAAAAAATCAAAAAACAACAACAACTCAAAAGATCAACAACTCTCATTACAAATCTATATCTATCCTCGTAGAAGTATCCTCGAAAACCTCGCAGAAGTATCTTTGAACATGTTTTCCCAACCACTCACCGTCCTCCCAGTGTACACCCATTGTTCCAGGTTATTTGAATTTTGTAACGTCATAACCCTATCACTTCAAACCTTTCTTCGTAAAAAATCATCTGATCATTACAAATCTATATCTAACCCGAAAACCCCATCGCTATTATGAACAACAATATTTTAGTTGCAATTGTTGCACAACACTATTTGTATAGTTCCCATTGTCGCCACCGGGTGCATATGTAGCGCTATTGTGCAGAACAATATTTTAGATCCAATTGTTGCATAACAATATTTGTGTAGTTCTCATTGTCAAGATAACAAATCTAAAACCTAAGAATAGTAACGGAAGTAAACTTTCAGCTTTATAACTTAAAGCAACGCTTTTTATCCTATCCCGGGGGAATTTCGAAACATCCTGAAAAAGGGTTTTAGGGATTATAAGTACCTATTTACATGCCAAATTTGAAGTCTCTACTCATTTCCTTTTCCTGTTTCAGAGCTGCGATGTTTGTACATATGCGCACTGTTCGCAGATTATTATCGTTAGCCGCCCAGGTCAGTTCTGCAACTCTGACGATAACAAATGCCCGTCCAGCTTAAGGACAAGAAATGATCAGCATTTAGGTTTGCAAAATGTTTCGTGTTGGTCCTGGTCGAGAAATGATTCAGTTATGGTGGCAAAAATTCTCACAGATAAGCATTAAGTGAAACAGTAGATTTCAATCCCATGTCTTTCGGACATTAATCCACTTACCATCTTACTGTCTGCGCAAGCGAATGAATAAAGCCAATTGGATTCAAATGACTTAACTAAATAATGGAATTTAAATATTCTTTTCAGAAAATGAAACATCTATACTATCTGCAATTCGTACACACTTCAAAATGTCCAATAATAAAGACTTGTCCTTTGTATTATTTTTCATTATTTAAAAAAAAAACAACACGCATACACATGTAGGTTTCTACGTTCTTTCTGGAAATTCGTGTTTTCTTCTTCAATAGATGTTCTCTTAACATTATATTATATAAAAGCGTTATTCTGTCTTTGTAACGGAAGACGTTACTTTGCTTCCGTCATTGTCATAAGACTTCACGTTTTTCCAATTTTGTGGCCAAGCTGTAAGAGATAGATTGGTCATGCAAATTGATAAAATGTAGATCTTTTTAAGACAAACAAAATGCTACAAAAATCTTTCGAAAAAAGTTTTTGGTTTCCAAGATGGCGCCTTTTAAAGGGTCAAATTTTGACTTTTTCTCAATTTAAACGAAAAGTATAAAAGCTGGAAGAGAACATTACATTGAGAAAATGTTGGTTTTTGAAAGTTCTATCGAACGGTATATCAGTCATTAATAAACGTTTCTGCGTTTGGAAGATGCATGCAAAAATGAAGTGTTTTTGCGGCAACCCCCCGTGTGAGTGCCAACGCGCATTACACCTGAGTTAAGCGGAGAAGCCCACAACGAGCTGGGAAGTCGTGTATTCTCCGATCTCCATATTAATTTGCTAAATAAATAAAGGTTGTTTTTTTTTTTTTTTTTAATGCTGTACATGCAAGGGTACCCATCTAGTGAAGAAATAGTAAAAATTAGTATAATGTATTTTGTTAAATTCACTACTCAGATTGTACGAGCAACAATTTCACGAGTTTTTAATCTATACGAAACTTTTCCTTTGCGAATGATTTTCAGCAAACATTCGCCGGAATTTTCTATTTGCAATTCATAATGACTTTCTTATCGTTATCATCCTATTGCTATATTACTTGTGAATTTCACAGATTCTCCATCAAAGTCTTTTGGTACTTTCAGTTTTCTGTAGCGACGGCTTCAATACATTACGAAAAGCTCAAGGGATTTAAAAAAAAATTAGTGAAGTAGCTCCATTGCAATATTTGGTTGCTTAGCAGTATATTAGGATAAATTAATGATTAAGATATTTTGGACTCCTTACTAAAATAGGATGATGAAATTTTAAAATACCGGTACGTCAGAACAATTCTGATTGAAGTTCTTAAAATATCCTGAAACGAATTATCTGTATACCTTAATTATAATCCATTTAATTAAAAAAAAGCTTCATTTTAAGTAATGTTTTAATTTTGATTCATGTTGATAAAATGACTTTTTTCACTGTTATTTCTATTTCGAATTACTATTTTTTTCTTTCTGAAATAACTCGTAAAAGCGAGGATAGATGTAAACTTTTACAATTCTTATTAGTTTTATTTTATTTTATAGTTTTATTTTATTGTTTTACGACTAAAGAATAGTATAAAAAAATAAACGATTGTTTATAGATACAGGCAGTCCCCAGGTTACGAACGAGATACATTCCTGAGAACGTCTGTAAGTCGGATATGTACGTAAATCGGATCTATGATGAACAGCTCATGTAAGATAATAATAATAACAAATTACAATGATTCATCTGTGATAATAATAATACAATGTAATGTAATAGTAATAATAAAAATACCCCTGTATTGTAATAATAAGTTACAGAAACTGTTGCTTGGTCGTAAGAGTAAATACAGATCCACAAAATGGAAAAAAAATTAAGACGAAAGTGATGCTGTGCGTAAGTGCCCATATAAACAATGAGACTAACCGCTAGCGTAAAGATGCTGCAACAACGAACCGTTTTCGCCATGCAAGTTTGTTTCATGCGAGGAAGAAATTAGTTCCCGAATTATTAATGTAATTATTTAATTACAAATTATCCTTACGGAGAGCGTCAGGAGCACGTCGAAGTACAGAACGTCGTAAGTAGGGTCGTCCGTAACCCGAGAATCACCTGTATTCAACTTTTCTATGTATAACTAATAATATAAACCTTCATTTTCACTATACGAGGTCTCACTAAGTTTTTTTGCTTCCCACCTCGTAAAGCGAAGAATTTTATATATAAAGGCTAATTTTGAGCTTTTAGATCATTAGTATTTAGCACCTTACTAATAACAACGATAATAAATTCTTATTTTTACATTCCAGAGGGAAAAAAAAAAGCTTTTATTGTTATCTTGTCAGGCTTTTCCTAATAACACACAATAAACACATGAATAGCTTTCTTTTATTTTGTTGTTTGTCTTCCATATTTGTTTGTGGAAATATGTCGTCAGGATATTGAAGAGAATTTTATGTCTGAAGACAATTCCAAGTTGGTTGTAAATAACATTTCTCTCTGCGTTGTTGTTTATGAGTAAACGCAATTTTAATTTATGGGCCGCATATGTTTGTTAGATTTGTTATTTCCCTAAAAGGTTTTGTTGTTTCTGGGACCACGAGAGAGAAAAACAAAAAAGCAATTTTGTTTATTAAAAAAAAAAATGGTTAGCAAAGGATTTTTTTCATTTTGAAAAATAAAGTAAATAGAAGAATAATTCATGTTTAATTCTTCGAGTGTGTGTTTGGAAGAAACTATGTGGATTTCTTCAAAGAAATGGAGAAAAAAAAATTCAGATTTCAGAAAAAAACCTCGAACATAACAAAACTGTAAAATTTAATTAATTCATTAACTTAATTATTAATTCGTTTTATATATCCTTTTCGTTCATCTATGTAATTAGAACTTTTGCAAAGATTGTATCCAATGACAAATAAACCAAACTTCGTAATAAGATTTCGAACATGAAATCTACGGTATTTTTTTAAGTCTAAGACAAAAACAGCGGATAGAACGTCAGACAGAGAGAATGATGATAGTGGAAGGGAAATGGGAGAACCTGGAGAAAACCTGCCCAGCCCTAATCGTCCACCACTAAGAAATCCACTTGAGAGGTGAGAGGCCAATGTCTTTACGCAACGCCAACCGCGCGGCTTAACTAATGGATTAAGTTAATTGGCAATTAATTCTCATTGTTAAAAATACCGAAGTATTAATAGAATTTAAGATAGAAATCCACTGTCTCGTTTCTAAAACTTTAATATGGGAATTTTTTTACCTTCTCGACAAGGTCTCACTTGGAAACGATTTGAATTTGAAATTTGGATCATTTCTGATTCTTAAACATATATGCCAGATTTCTAGCCATGCAGTAATTCAGAAGTTAGTAAGGGAACACATGTACAGACATGGGCTGAGTGATACGATAAGCCTTTCTTTTCTAAAAAGGTCCAGAATTTTTCTATAGATTAAAAATTAGTTTTTCTATATGGTAACTTAAAAACCCATATAAAAACTAAACCTTCCAATTTTTTTTAAGATTTTTTTTGTTTATCGACATCGTTCATCTTCTTCAAAGGGAACAGAAATAGGAGAAATTCTAGGTTAAAACTCTCGATTTTAACGCGCTTCCGTTCCTGAATGAACAGTGACAAAAAAACATTGCTTCAAAGGAATATAGCGTTTATTTTTCAAATTCTAATATCTGCTGAATACGAATAATATAGATTTTTCCAATTATCCAAAAAAAAAATACTATTTAAATTCGCATTACTTAATTATCTAAATTGAATTAATTTGAATAATAAAATCACGTGCAAAATAATCGATTAGCGAAAAACGATTACTATCCATTGTTTAAGACATCTATAGACAAATTGTTGCCTTCTTTCGCTAATTTCTCGATAAGGACCCACTTGGAAAAAGAATTCAAATGTAAAAATGAGATCCTCTCTAATCTTTAAATTTGCATAGTAAGTTTCAAGAAGATCTATCCAGAAGTTCAAAAGTTATTATGGAACATATACACTTATAGATTGACTCACTTACTATTAGAAAGCAGCATAAGAAATACAGTCGAACTCCGCTTTTACATTTCCGCAAATAACGTTTTCCCGTCATTTACAACATTCTTTTCTCGGTCCCTCAAAATTTCCTATTAATATTATATATTTTTTACCATGTATTTACGCTGTTGTAATATCAAACTTCCAGCACTTTACGTTGTTAACGGAGTAAAAAAAAACGATGGTGACCTTGCGAAAAACTGAACATAAAATGGTGACTACCAATGTAAATTCGCGTAAATACGGTCAATTTATGCAGATTCAATGGCATCAGGACAAAATACCATATTTACTCGAAACTAATGCGCACCTTTTCCGGCCAAATATAGTCTGTGACACTCCAACATCCACTTATTACACTGCTTTGTAACTGCAACTCGCGAGACCATCGCAACTTGGATTTACAGCGATTGTCTCGACACTCGATGTCTTCGTTCAGTTTCGGCTTTATTCTTGTTATCTCGTCATTTGGCATTCTTGTTTCGTTTCAAATGTTTGTGTAGGCCTTATATTTTGAGATTTTAAAGTGAATAATGTGAATGATAATTTTCCTTTTCTAAATTAAATATTTAATAATTGCAATATTTAATATAGTCCTATGTGTTATAAAAGTTCCAAAAATTAAACAAATCATTAAAAATCATTCTATGTTTTGAACATTGTAACCTTAATGTTCTTGATATGCGGAAACCATTTGCATAATTTATACTTTCCCTCAATTTGCACCATTTTTCAGAGTCCCTTGAAAAATGTAAAAGCAGGTTTCGAATGTATGTAAATGTCAATTCAAGAAAATCAGTTCACTGATTCACTGGCGAAAATAAATGCGGTGGCAGCAAACACAGTTATCTGATTTCATCTCTCCTCCATTCTTTTAATCTAAATTTTCCAAAAACTGTTTCAGTTCAGACAATACATTTTTGAACGGAAAATTAATTGAGTAACAAAACATTGCTGACGCTTCTATAATTCAGTGATTAACTTGAAAAATTTAATCTATCGTGTCAAATATTAAATCTACAGCTGTAATACTTAAGTTAAAGGATAGGATTAAGCCATTTATCAACTACTTTGTGTGTATTTTTATTGAAATAATTATCACATATAAAAATGGCTCTTTTTCAAGATAAAATTAATAATTTGACATCAAGAATAAATTTCTTTAATTAACAATATGTGTTCAAAGAATAAGTAATATTTTTTTTAGCCAATTAATTTATTTCCCAAAATCAGCTACTACAATTTGCTTGGTTTAATAGCCCTGAAGAACTATACGACAAATGTAGCTTCTTCCAGGATCTGTTTCTTCCTAAATTTCTCGAAATTAGGGGAAATGTGAATTTCAATGCTCTGGGAAATAAGCCGTAAGCGATTTTTGAACACTGACGTCATGGTCACGTGGTGTGTCACTACACCATTAAAGCCCACCATTGGTCCTTATTCTGGGATTTTCAAAAAAAAAAAAAATAAAGAAAAGAAGCTGGCATCGCAATCGTCAATTCTGTTATATGCTTTATTCAAAGAATAGATTATCAACTAGGAAAATGAAATAAAATAAGCTCTCAATGGTTTCTTGGGCCCACACAAAACTTTGATATGTGCTTCGAGCATATCAAAAGACACTTATTTTTTGTTACTTAACTTAATATGTTTTTGTTTTGTTTGGTTTGGTTTTCGTTATTTTTATTCATTTATTTAAGCATGTTTATGCATGCTGTTTTTTTTCGGCCTACTATCATAAGAAAGTAAGGTTTTATCATTTCACTCAGTTTGTGTCTATCGTGTTTGTAAGTTTGTTTGAATTCCTTCGCCCACCGTCCTAATAATTTTCGATCCGGTGGATAGATCTTTCTGGAACTTGATTTGCTTATTTAATGGCAAGAGACGATTCAACTTTTATATTTGAACTTTTTCCCGTGTGGGTCCTTGTCGAAAAATAAGCGCGTGAAGATATGCACGTTTCTTTTTCTTTTTTTTAATTGGATTTCTATTGAACAATGAATTTTAATCCGCCTAATAAATCCTCTCTAACATCGGCGCGACTTTAATATAATGTAAACTAGCAGCAAAGCCTGTCGGACGATAGGCATAAAAAAATCTGAAATATCATTTTATTAGAAACTATCAAATATAAAGTAAATGTAATCTAAATTCTGTGCTAATTTGTGAACGAAGCTTCTACGGCAAAAATGGTTTTGAGTTTCGAAATCAGCGTAAACAACTGAGTAAGTATGCCAAATTTCATTAAAATGGATGCAGTGGTAACAAAATTATTTGGTTTTGAACGTATGTTTTGTTAGAATTTCAGTTGTCGAGGTAAGTTCCCAAGAATAAAATTTCATGGAAACAACATGGAATGACACAATGAACTAATATTTTCATCCAATTTGAGTACCCTTGATTCAATGGTACCATTAAAAACCGTTGGATCTATCTTAATAGCTTAATTATATCGAGTTACAGGCAGACAGACGAATTTAGCCAATTTATATGTATATACATATATTTGATTCGATTGATGATTTGATTTGAATTATTTTTTTTTTTTAATGTTTATCAGACCTATTTTGGTGTATTTCTTATCTTGTACACCTATAATGTAGGTTCTGAGAGTTTAATCTAAAGGATCATTTTCCACCCAAAAACAAAAACGACATACCAACCATATCTAAAGTTTAAGTTATCTATTTAAGAATAATTATTATTTTTGACTCATAACGCCGAAAGGCATTTAAAACTCACCTTTGTGTAATCTAAATACTGCGCTAACTTGTGAACGAAGCTCCTACGGCAAAAATGGTTTTGAATTTAAAAATCAGCGTAAAAAAACTGAGTAAGTAAGCCAAATTTCATTAAAATCGGTGCAATGGTAACAAAATTATTTGGTTTTGAACGTATGTTTTATTAGAATTTCAGTTGTCTAGGTCAGTTTCCAAGGATAAAGTTTCATGGAACCAACATGGAATGACAAAATGAACTAATATTTCATCCAATTTGAGTACCCTTGATTCAATGGTACCATTGAGAACCTTGGATCTATCTTAATAGCTTAATTATATCGAGTTACGGATAGACAGACAGACAGACGAACTTAGCCAATTATATAAGTTGATTAGTTGTATTTCAGCAATTTAATTAAATAATGTTGATTTAATTCAGTTTTTATGGAAAATAGAAAATGTTTTGTTTGTATTCAGTAAACATTGTAATTTGAAAATAAAAACGGTGCGTTATTAACATTATTTAAATAAAAAAAATTGAAGAAAGTAGACATCAAGTTCTTACAGAACTTCTTGTAAATAAGAGGTTATCCTTCTTTTGAATTTGAAAATTTAATATACAGTAAGTTCTCCGAACACCTTCTGTTTGTTTCATTTATAAGTATTTATTTCTTTCATCCAATAATGTTCACCCTCTAATAAATTCTTGCTGTGCTACAGTTCTTCTCTACTATTCTTTAAATATTACTCTTTACCTCAGCAATTTGAAAATTCAGTCGGGCCAAAATGCAGTTGTTGAATTACGTTCGCATATTTGCCTGTCGTTTCAGCCTCCGCTTTTATCATTTCATTCATTATTAAAACGTTCTTTTACAATTTGTATATTATTGAAAATTACTTAAATCTTGCAATAAATACTTAAGTAAAAACCCGATAAAAAAGTTAGCCTTAAGCAATTTCTATTTTTGGGAAGATGCGACAGAGGTTCATGAAGACGAAGCTTTTATTCTAAAGTACTTTCGTTATTTACATCACTTAAAAACAAATTCGTGTTTTCTCTGATCCGACATTAATACTTTATTATTTGTTCGTTTGATCTATTCCTCATTATATCCGCCAGAGAGTAATCAGTAAGCAACATTAATAATTTCTTCTCTAACCTTGTTTAGAATAATCTTGATTATTTTTGGAAGAATATGTTCAAAACAACATTCAAATTAAAAGTTAACTGCTCAGACGAAGAACTGGGCTCTCGCAAAAGCCTAACTGAGTGGCCGATTCATTTACGGATGCTTTTGACTGAATTATTAAAAGTATTTCAGCAAAAAATTAATATAACAAGCCATTCACACAGAAGAAAAAAAGGCAAAGCAAACTATGGAAGTAAAAAAAAAGTTAATTCAATATAATGCAAAAGATGCACAGCAAAGTTTACCAGATTCGGAAGAATGATAATTTCGACTATTATTCAGACTAATCGTGAATATACAAAAACCTGAAGACTCTGAAAAAACCACTAATACTCTTTCTATTGAGTTGCGGAATATGGAAATTTGTGTATGTTAAACATAAAAATGATTACAAAGCTATTTCCATTAAGGAAATAAAACTTGAATGCCTCAGAATAAAAACATTATCATGTTTATTTACGATGTTTTGACAGGATACTGAAAATTGAAAAGACCTGATTTTCTAGAACATTCTGAACATGAGCATATTGACTGTGTACTAGATAAATTTAGACTGTCTATACATTTATAGGCTGAAAAAGTAAAGCATTTAAAAGTGAGTGGTGAAATAGATTCATTTTTGCCTAAAGTGCTTGAATAGATAAAAGTAGGAAAAAAAAAAAACAGCATTTTTATCAGCATTTCATTCAATGAAATTTTGAAAGATATTCTCGGAAGACATTTTTGATTTTTTTTTTTTTGGAATCATTCAGCAAATATTTCATTCCATTCTATTTCTTTTAAAACTATCTTAAGTTAAATCCGCATTTTTGGAAAAACGACAATATCTGAAAGCCTTGATTTTACTTTTGATATAAATCAATAATGAATTCTCCAATTCACTTTATATCTACATAAGCAGTGTATAAATAACTTACTTATTCTATAAAACTTTTCTGATTAGAAGTTTTTTAGAAGTTATCTCATTCATTCTACAGATATCTCATTCATTCTACTGACTCCATTCGTTCTATTTTCTGTTCTATTCATGTTTTCTTAAATCTAAATGTTCAAAATCTGATAACATTCTAATGCCATATAAAGTGCGTTTGCATTTGACATATTGAAAAGATAATTGTAAAGTAAAAGCTTATTCTCTTACATTGTTTTCAAATCTTTTTCACTGTTTTAAAACTTTTATTATCTTCTTTGGAATAAATTTAGCAACTGTTTCAGATACATCACCGATTCTGAATTTGAAAATTAATGTTGAAAAAAAAAAATCTTTCAAATCGTTTAATAGAAGAGTGTGTAATGAGAGGATTTATGGAACAAGTTTTTAATTCTAATAGTAAAAGGAATAAAACACTTACAGTAAAGTCGGATGAGGTATCAAATCTGTCGGAATCTCGATGATTTTCTTTCCCGAACATTTGCAGTCCACTTCGGAACTGTTTAGGCTTTCCTCGGTGTAGCACTGGCAGCCGAAGACGACGGAAATGTCATGCAGGGTGAACGGGTGGTCGAAGACGTCCCCGGCCTTCACTGTCGAATCCGGCGGCAGCGTGGCCGAGCCGCGTCCGCTGAACAGAAGCAAAGCCAGTATCAAGCACATGCTGGACAAGACGTATCCACTGGACCGCAGCCTGAGAGGTGAGAAGTCAAAGCCGGCGGACATTGGACCCCGATGTGGTGTAAAGAAGTCGCGTAAATAACGAAAAAAAACCCAGAAAAGTTAGCGGTCGCACCCAGAAGGCAAAATCTCAGTTTAAATATATAACATTCATGAAGTAAGCTATTCTGCGATAATAAAAAAGTTGCACAACAAACTTCAAACTTCAAACAGTTAAATACGTTAT
Source organism: Thereuonema tuberculata (assembly GCA_023159025.1). NCBI lineage: Eukaryota > Metazoa > Arthropoda > Chilopoda > Scutigeromorpha > Scutigeridae > Thereuonema > Thereuonema tuberculata. The sequence continues at coordinate 37,531 of JAFIDM010117176.1, forward strand.
TCTTTTTACAAAGATAATGTTATAGAAATTAATTTTGTATTCTCAGTGAAATATATACGGAAAATATTACAATCTACTTGATTTGTACATAATCAGATGCAACAATTATAATTAAAATATCAAGAGTTTCTCAGTGGTTATTTGGATGGATAAGCAAAGTGCGGATGACAGGATTAGATCATTAATCGGAGTGTTTTGTCACAAAATATAAGATATGACATTCCAAAATACTTTACAAAATTTTTCTAAAAGCTTCCGGGTATTGTTTTTTTGTTTTGTTTTGTTTTGTTTTTTTCTTAGTTTCTATTCCGCTGCAAAACTTTTAGATAATTTTCAGTGTTAACTTTCTCTGGGGAATAGTTAGAAAAAGGCGGGAAATCCATTCTTCGGGAGAGAACTCCACCGTCTGATCGGTGCAGTGACGGACCGAAGTTTTTGTTGATGTCGCCGGAGTAGGAAGCAACCTGTGCCGGGGAGCATCCGTCTTCCTGCCGGGGAGCATGTAAGCTCTCGACCCAGCTTCGCTGCCAATTGATTCTCTCCGTAAAGAGAGTTGCTATACTGGGAGAGACGAGTCCACGTGAGAAAGGGGATGCAGATGAAAAGTGTGTGCTCTTTGGATAGACTATGGTTTCGCATTGGTTATCAACAGGCATTCTTGTTGTACTCTCCATCGACAATCATTGCCACTGATATTAATTTACAATATATATAAACAAAAAACAATCTCTTCACATTAGATAGAGTCCTTTGATTTCATTACACAAACATCGTCTTTAATTAGCAACCTAAACAAAAAATTTTAATGCATTATTAACTCCATTAAGAAAGGAGAATTTATTAAAAAAATGAATTAGATTGTCAAACAACAGAATTAAAAATCTGCATTACATTAAATTTACAGATTTTACAGAATTAAGTGCAGTTATTTTTTTATATAAAACTATTATTATTTCATTTGTGTTATTTTGTAATAACAGGTTTTTTTTTTTAACTAGAGAAGCACGTAATATAATACTCATTATATTGTAGGCAAAGTAAAACCTCTCAAATCCGGCTCTCGGTAATCCGGCCCCCACTGTAATCCGGCCTGGTTCTGAGTAAAAAATTTTTTAGATTAAATTGTAATTTTTCATGTAAATTTAAAACATTAAAAGAGACATTATAAACAAGATTTTTAATTTTTTATTTTACAGTACGTATATTGTTAAAATTTAACAATATACGTACTGTAAAATAAAAAAATAAAAACCAACTTATATAATTGGCCAAGTTCATCTGTCTGTCTGTCCGTCTGCCTGTAACTCGATATAATTCAGCTGTTAAGATAGATCCAAGGTTCTCAATGGTACCATTGAATCAAGGGTACTCAAATTGGATAAAATATTAGTTCATTTTGTCATTCCATGTTGGTTCCATGAAATTTTACCTGAAATTCTAACAAAACATACGTTCAAAACCAAATAATTTTGTTACCATTGCACCGATTTTAATTTGGCATACTTACTCAGTTTTTTACGCTGATTTTGAAATTCAAAACCATTTTTGCGATAGAAGCTTCGTTCACAAGTTAGCGCAGTATTTAGATTATACAAAGGTGAGTTTTAAATGCCTTTCGGCGTTATAAGTCAAAAATAATATTCTTTAGATAAATTAAACTTTAGATATGGTTGGTATTTCATTTTTCTTTTTGGGTGGAAAATGATCCTTTAGATTAAACTCTCAGAACCTTTATTACAGGTGTACAGATAAGAAGTACACCTAAATAGATCTGATAAACATTAAAAAAAAAAAAATTAAAAATCAAATCATCAATCGAATCAAATATATATATATATATATATATATATATATATATATATTTATATACATATAAATTGGCTAAGTTCGTCTGTCTGTCTGTTTGTCTGTCTGTAACTCGATATAATTCACCTATTAAGATAGATCCAACGGTTCTCAATGGTACCATTGAATCAAAGTACTGAAATTGGATGAAAATATTAGTTCATTGTGTCATTCTATGTTGTTTCCACGAAAATTTATTCTTAGGAACTGACCTCGACAACTGAAATTATAACAAAACATACGTTCAAAACCAAATAATTTTGTTACCACTGCATCCATTTTAATGAAATTTGGCATTCTTACTCAGTTGTTGACGCTGATTTCGAAACTCAAAAACCATTTTTGCTGTAGAAGCTTCGTTCCCAAGTAAGCACAGTATTTAGATTACATTTACTTTATATTTGATAGTTGATAATAAAATGATTTTTCAGATTTTTTTTTTATGCCTGTCGTCCGACAGGCTTTGCTGCTAGTCTAGTTTATAATGTCTCTTTTAATGTTTAACGCATTTGCATCATTGTACGGTATACAGTAAATAAGACTACTGTAATTATAAAATACAGTTTTTATTTGTATTGTTTTTAATAAATATTTGAGTGCAAAATTATGAAAATAGAGTTAAATTAATTAAACCATTCATTAGGTCTTCACAAAAATTGAGCTATTGAGTTATTTTAAAACACTCTCGGTAGTCCGGCTTGTCTGTATCCGGCCTACTGGAGCCACATTAGGCCGGATTTGAGAGGTTTTACGGTATTGTTAAACACTCTGTAACTACAGTAATTGAAGATGTATCTTAACTTTATAGAACAGTTCTTAATCGCTTTGCAATCAGTAATTGCATGGATGACAAATTATCCATTTGTTAATACATTAAGAACTATTTTATTCTGTATGACAATTAGGATAATTTATTAGCGACCCATTTGGGAGCCATTGTGATAGCGAGCAAAATCGGTAGCTATTGCGTTTGTCCTATCCCTCTGTCCGTCGTGTCTTCCCCTAACAACTCCCAACGAAAGGTCGATTTACAAGCGGACTTCACCATCGTGTTCAGAAGCCCAAATAACGTAGGAATAGGGTATTTTCGTGTGTCGACACCCCCACCGCCCTATTCTCCAGTAATTTGGCATTGTTTTTATTGGATTTCCGCTGTTAGCTTAAATGTTAGAATGCTACCATCTCATTTCAGTTGTCAGCTATAGCTTGATGGTTAAGGTCTCAGAATCATATATTGTGCGTTCGAGTCAGTATACCTGCGGTTTTTTTTTGGAGGTTTTAAATTTTCTCTTAAACTTTTTTATTCAATGTCCGCGCATTTTTTTTCTTATTTTTCTACTTTTTTTTTATAATTTTCCTAACTTTTTTTTTTTAATGTACTTCCTTTTTTTTTTTTATTTTTAATTTTTTTATAATATCATGGATCGGCCTTAAATATATGCTTGAGCACAAAATTATATTCACTTTTTATTAAATCATGATATCTATAAATACTTGTATCGCAATTTAAAACAATTCATCCTAAAGTAGTTCTTAATGTATTAACAAATGGATAATTTGTCATCCAGGCAATTACTGATTCCAAAGCGATTAAGAACTGTTGTATAAAGTTAAAATAAATCTTTAATTACTGTAGTTACGGAGTGTTTCACAATATCTGCAATTTCAGCTTTCATAATAGTTCACTTACTGAGCTCATTAACCGATACTCTGACGTGAACTTCCCACGTAAATTGAACACTCCCTGAATTATCATAAGCTTCTCTCTATAATATTTACATGTTCGTTTCCTTTTTGGACATCCACATGTCCGTTATATTTCTAATTTCTTCATTGTCTTATCACCTAGAAGATCAATTGTTGAAGAAATGCATCTCCTGCCTTTATTGTTTTCATCACTGCTATGACATCACATTCAAAGAACGTATATATGAAAAAGGTAAGCTTCCATAGGATCAATGTAGAATAGGCGACGGTGGCGCCCCCAACCTACTTCCTTTGTCACTTTGTGATATTTACGAAATCTTTGATTGTCAACATTAACTAATATTATATAAGTTAAAAATTAAATTTATATACAACGAACCTTGTAATTTGTAATATCATTCACATTTATAATGCTTAGGCGAATAGTCGAGTAGATACTTTTTATTTTGAGCTCGAGGAACCAAACAAAAAAGCGGATTTTAGTAAGTACTAGCTGCGTTGCAATGCCACTCAAAGAAAGAAAGTGTTTATGTTTTAATTCTGTTTGTTGAAGTGCTTTTGAATATACGATATTTTTTTTTATTGTTTGTTGTTGTGCTTTGTTGATGGTCATTGCAAATGCGAGTCGCACCGGA
>JAFIDM010117176.1:46717-72978 GCA_023159025.1 Thereuonema tuberculata
GTCCGATCTGAGTTAAAAAGCTGCATTAACAATGAGATAAGCTTACAAATGCTATCCTTATACAGGGAATCTCTATCGGTAATAAATGAATTAGCTGCCCACACTTAAATGGGATGGGCGGCTTTTGGAAAAAAAAATATTATTATACAAATAATTTAAGACAGTTATTCAAAAAAAAATATCAAAAAGTAGAAAAACTTAAGTAAAACAACCGCTGTAATTATTAATATAAAATCAAATTTTATTTCTAAAACAAGAATTATTTATATCGTTTTTGAAATAATGTTACAAATAATTTTATAATTTTTATACAAAAATACTGTATACGTAAAATGTTAGAAATACAAATGAATATAATTTTGTGCTAAAGCATAAACTTAAGGGCGACCTATAATATAAAAAAAATTAAAAATAATAATAATAAAAAAAAAGAAGTACACTGAAAAAAAGTTAGGAAAATAAGAAAAAAAAAAACCTCCAAAAAAACAAAAAAAAAAACACGCGGACATTTCATTCTTACGTATGAAAAAAAAAGAAGCAGATATAAGGATCCGACAGACATGAGTCGGAAACTTTAAGCATCAAGCTACAGCTGACAACTGAAATGAGACATTGCATTTCTAATATTTAAGCTAAAAACAGAAATCCAATGAAAACAATGCCAAATACCTCGAACATCGGGAGGTGAGTTGGCCCCTGAAAATACCCCATTCCTGCAGTGTTTGGGCCTCTGAACACGATGTGAAATCCGTTTGTCGATCCGAACTTCCGCTCGGGAGTTGTTAGAGGGGTACAGACACGGACGGACGGACCGATGGACAGGACAACCGCAATAGCTACCGATTTTGGTCGCTATCACAATGCTCCCAAATGAGTCGCTAAAAACAGCACTCAAAATTATCATCTTATAAGCAAAGTAATAAAATAAAATTATCTTATCCTCCAATTTATAATAATTATGGATAAAAAAATTAATTTCAATATAGAAGAATACAATTTTTTTTTTTTTTTTTGGAAAATCAAACAAATTGTGTTATCAATAAAAAATTCGTAAAAAAATAGCATACTGAAAATACCTAAAAAAAAATTAAATAATCTTAAAGGTTTTTATAATATTATTGTACAATGTTTAAATTACTAAAGAAGAAATTAAAAAAAAAAGGTTAATATATTCACGAATTGTAATATATTAATATTAAATGTATAAAATTTATTTAACTGATCAATTAGTTTTTGCGTTGTCTCTGGCTGCTATCGATGCTGATGTACGGCGCGGCATGGCATTTAACCAACTCCTGATGTCTTTAAGCCGATTCCGCCAAACTCGCTGCAAATGATGCTTGTCCCAGACGTATCCATTGGAGGACAAAAATGGGGAACTGACTAATCAAGGAAGGATTTTAAATTAAATGATTTGTTGATTTAGATTTATTTACATCTTGGTATATTCTAGTCAATTAAAGACTACTTTTCCTTACAAACTAAAAGTTTGTAAAGAATTAACTATAATATTAAGTTCGAAATTATCTAAGTAAGTAAGAAGAAACCCTAGCTTTAAGGAATGATAATTACAATGTCTGCTCCTACATTCATTGCAATGCACTGTCCAGATGGGTTTTCTCACACAGCTTCGGTTTACGTAATTCACAGAAATTAGTGTCAAATTAAATTCCAAATGTAAACATATTTTGCTTCAATTATTGCTATCAAAATTATGATCACGAGAACAAATCTGAAATTGATTACTGTTGCAACTCGCCATTGTTTCGAATATGCATTGATTGCCGTCAATTTATTATTGGTATATTTTGGAAGTTTGTCTGTAGTTCGAAAAAGCTGTGACCACAAAACTTTATATACGGTGAACAATTTTGGTTTTGTCCTGGATTCTGGTCTAATTTTAGTTAAAGCATCTAAAAAAAAAATTATCGAGGACACTGGAAAAATGTTACTGTGTTTCGCTTCACAATAGAAGTTGTCGCCAGAAATTAGTAAATCAACAGCTACAAAGAAGTGACATTTGCCATCTTCTAAAACACTGTTTTAAGGATTATCTCAGGTGTATTGTTTTTCTATGAAAAAATGAAAAGCATTTCTTATAAACTCGTTTCCTGTAGGAAAAATAATTCCTGAAATGGTTAAGAAGTTGTTCCGAACTATCCGGTTTTCTTCCGGAAACTGGGCAAGACACCTTAATGCGTCGAGAGCAAAATAAAAATACGGTCTCACAACTTGGATGTTCTGGATGCAAGCTTAGTTGCAAGCTTAAGCCTTAACTACCCGTAAGATTAATGCGGGCCTCTTTCTGCGACCCACTGGCGTCCGGGACACGTCTCCAGAGACAAAGACAATTGGAATGAGTTAAATAGCTGCTCAGGCTTAGGTACAAACGTAAATTCAAGGTAGTAAAACTTTGAAAGTAATCTTGAGTTTCTCTGAAATTCAAGGACAGTATTTAATTATAATAAACAAGATAAACACACACCTAATCAATTAGAATAGATTAGGAAAAAAAAATCATATATTTGAGGAAATTCTTCACGTGCGTATTTATATTTCGTAGTATACATAAAAGGGTGAATCTGTTACATTAACAGTTGTCTCGTTACATTAATGATCTCAGATGTTTACATCCTATAATACTGCTCCCATCTCGTTAAGGGATACGGGTAAAGCTTTAATATATCATCTTCTAGTATAATACTTTAACGTGTTTTTTTTTTATTTTTTTTTTATTACATTGGTTCTTTAAAGCCAACACACTTATAAAATATTAAAAATAAAGTTGATTGTAATAAAAAAACCACTACCGGTTTCTCTAGCTCATTAATTTGCCCGCATCGTCAGGTGATACATTCATATGCTTCATGTTCCTTCAATAAGCAAACCACACATTAAGCTGCAAAGAAATCAAATCGTAAACCAATCATATTAGGTTTTGATTATCGTCATCAGGGTTGAAACCATAATGAAGTGAGGATATATGAACGTTGAGTGGATAAGGAAAACAAAATTAATAAAAACCTTTGAATTTTGTGATAACAGGATATATTAGAGATTTTTCAATAGATTCTAGAATCTATTGAAAAAATCTCTAATATATCCTGTTATAATTTTTTTTAATAAAAAATATTGTATATTTAATAACTTAGTTATTATATATTTAATAACTTAGTTATTATATATTTAATAACTTAGCGGATTTTGAGAACCTTAGAATGAAAAAAAAAAACCAAAATGGGGAGGGAGGGTTTAGTAATCTATTAATAAATTACTTTGTGCTGTACTTTGGATCAGTAGTGGTTTTTTTTATTGTAAATAACTTTGTTTTTAACCTTTTATATGTGTGTTGGCTTTGAAGAACCAATATAATACGTATCACCTTCTAGTTTCATTTTACAATAACAATATTTTTAATATTAAAAAGTGATAAAGAAAACATAAATTTCATTCACGCCTTGAGTTATCATCAAACGGGAATCTGGGACAGCTGTTTCGTTCTTAGTAGGATTCATCAGCTAGATTTACCCCTATTGACGGTGAAGTCGAAGGCGTGGAACGTGGGGCTATTGGAAGTTCCCATCACCCGGCAGCAGGAACGATCCCAATAATCTTTATAAATAATTGCTTAACTGGTAAACGAAAACAGTGATGTACGAGGGCATTCAGAAACTAATGCCTCCAAGCCTACTACTTGGCCAATAGTACTGTAAACAATCTGAATTTTTTATCATTAATGCACTGATGTTTAAGCTATAGAATGTCACTTGTTGCACCTTCCTATCTCTTATCGTTCCAGAGTAATGGAGCAATCCATGATATCCAGTGGTGACGTCCGGTTGAAACAATTCGGTTTTCAACAATTCTGTTGAAACAATTCGGTTACAATGAAACGGGCTGTCATTGAATTACTGACTGCGGAAGGTTGTGCGCCCAGCTACATTCATCGCCGTATGACTGCAGTTTAATCCGGTTCTTGCGCCCTACGACTTTTGGCTTTTCCCCAAACTTAAGGATCACCTCAAGGGTCAATGCTACAGTTGTGACGCGTAGGTGGAAGCAGCAGTTCGGCAATGGTGCCGCAGCAGCCATCACAATTCTTCGCCGACGGCATGCAAAAACTTCGCATGGGCGCAAGTGTATTGCCCATAATGGGGACTATGTTGAAAAATAATGCCACCATTTGTAGCTGACATTGCAAGCTTTCCACTGATACCTGTATCGGTGCTATCTGTCACACACAAATGAAGGTATCACCTTGAAGGCATTACTTTCTGAATCACCTTCGTAGTTAAGCTCCATTTAAAATAAATAGATAATTTGATTTTTGAGAGTTGAATTAATTTTCAGCAAAATTGAAACTTTGAAGACAGATTGTTTATATTCGGAGGATTTATAATTTACAAAGAGAATTTTCTATTGTAGTGTTTTCACGATTAAAAAAAAAGCCTTCTCAGGAACATAGGCTCTACGTTTTTTCAGGACCTCATTACTATTTTGTTTTATTTTTAAAACGGCTTTTTCTTCCTGTCCTTTCATTCGACAAACAAAAAGAAAAATCACTTTGGAGAACTGTTATTTCTATCAAATTTGTTTTTCAGTGGTTGCTTTGGTTGACATATGATCTTTCGTAAAAACCAAATAACGTTGTTTTCAGGCCAAATTTAAAATGGATAGAATATCTTGAAACGCTGCTGTCGGTTTCGACTTCCACAGGACAGAATCAAAAGAAACACAGGCAATTACAACCAATCAATCAAGAGAAGATAAAAAAAAAAACAACTCAAACAAAAACTTTTTGTTACAATGTGTCAGACAGTGCGGAGAACTTTTTATAACCACATTGGTAAAGAGTAGATAATCACAGCTAGCGTAGCTTTGGTCTGACTCTATGACAATCGAGTATCGGAGAAAAAGAATTTTTACTAGCTGTTTTGAAACTAGGCTTATCAGACTACTCATTCTGTGCGTGCCTCATCGAATAACTTTTGAATCGATGATAGATCTTCTTGAAATTGTAGTATGCATATTTAAGGATTATATACGATTTAACTTTTGAATTTGAAATCTTTTGCAGCAGGTGATTAGAGCGAGAAATTAAGAGCGAAAAATTAGACCGCGAAATTAGAGCGCGGAATTAGAACCCAAAATTAGAGCGAGCAGGCTCCAAAAAAATTTAATAGAAAGGTATTGGAATCTAAGCAATGGATTTTATTTCTATATAATAGAAATTTAGGTAATCCATTAATTGATAACTAATTACTGTAGTATGGTTAAAAGAGCAGTGAATATTCACTGAGGAAGGTCTGTTAAATAGATGGAAACCTGGTGTGGAAACCTCAGTGGCATGTTTTTTAAAGATTTTTTAATGAAGAAATAATTATCAGTCAACACACAATTAACTTTAAAAAATAACGAATTATAATTGACAATAAAAAAAACAAAAAACATATTCTAGAGCTTTCGAACTGCCTTTGCGGAGCTCATTTTCAATCAAAAATTTCTTTAGATTTTTAAATTTAAAAAAAAAAAATTTAGCAAATATGTTAGTTTTTAACACATATGTTAAATTTTATTCGCAATTAATGCATTGATTGATATGATTAATCAGATTTTGACAACTTAATTAATGGAATTTAATTAACTTTTTAGAAAAGCAAAATTTATACTTTTTGTTTTATTGCATAAATTGTAAGTTGATCGTAAGTTTTGCGTTTTTTGTAGCTTTCATAACTTTAAAATAAAAAAACAAACATTTTTTTCTTTTTTTATAAGATAAGAAATCCTATTTTAAAAATACATGGCTTTTCAGTTTTTCGAACTTGAAATAAATAGAATCGAGAAAAATTTTCAAGATTTCTGTAATAATTCATCTACGTATCTCCATCTTCGTAGCTGTTGGTTTGTTATCAAGATTGGTTTGTCTCAAACAGTGCTTTCAATTCTTATGGCCTGAAAATCTCTACAATTCAACTGGAAAAAAAGTCAACAAAAAATTTCATTGTCAATGCAGTTGAAAACACTCTTCTACAAAAGGAAATTTTTTCTTAAATCTTTTTGATCTTTCAAAAAATAATGAAATGGAAGCAATTGGAAGCGTTTTAGGTGATTGCAATCCAGGTAGTCGAGGGTGAAAAAGGTGTTTCGAGAAAAAAGAACTTTGAAGAGCGCCAAGACGACAATTCGATGGACCATTTCCCAAGCAACAAACTTGTTTTCATCCATAGAAATCCATTCCACAGAGATTCACTAAAAGCACACGAAATAAATAAATCTTTTACTTTTGAGTTAGGTACAGATCACACGGAAATGGAATTAAATAGAAATGGAATTAAACTTTCAAAACCTAAGGCAAGCATTACACGGGTGAAAATTGGGCGGTTCTGTGCTGGGAATTCCTGCTGGTGAGCAATTTTTAGGATGTACTCTATTTTCTTGCTGGCTGACTAACTGGCTGATTTGATAGCTCTCCTTGTGGCGAATTGAAGAACTTTATGTTCAATCGAATTGTATCTGTTTATACGAAATTACTGACTACAAAATTGCTTTTCGGGAACAGAGGTCATCTTTTCGCTATGTTTTCATAGATGCTTCCAGAAAAAGTTATATTGTTAATCAAATTCGTAACAGAATTTCGGTCTGAAAATTTGAATCGGCTAGAGATTGAAATCTCGAAAACATATCATTGTTTAATTAAAAATTGCCTACCTTATATTCGCACGAGTAAGGTGTGAATTAGAAACAACAAGTTAAAACACGTTTCTGACCATCTACTACATAAGATCCATTTTAAAATTTAACGACTTCAGTACTGGACGAGGTTTTTTTAGTTTTTTGTTTTTTATTTTACACTTGAAAATGGACCTTATGTAGTAGATGGTCAGAAACGTTGTGTTTTAACGTGTTGTTTCTAATTCACACCTTACTCGTGCGTATATAAGGTAAGCAATTTTTAATTTGAATTCAGCACGGTTTTCAGTAAACATATCATCGTTTGTCGAGATTTTAATGAGAAATATCGAAACTGAAAACAAAGAAATACAAAATGATGAAAAAAGGAAATACTTCCTGTTTTAATTAATGAAAAACTTTTTCTCATCTATTCCATACATTGAATAAATGATTTTTATATAAATCAATGTTTATTTTCATAAATAAATCATAGGTTTGACGGTAATCGCCAAGTGCTAAGAGACCAAGCTTCTATCGATTCGTCGATGTGTCAAGTTGGGATCTCGTCAACAACGAGACCTTCGCGAGATTTTCAGACGGGTAGATGTTTGGTCGTGTAAAACACTCAAAATACCTTGATGGTAAACAGGTTAAACACGCGAAGACCAGCAAATTCCTTGCCAAAATCCTGCACAGAACCACCAATTTCATCCGTATAATCCTCCTTAGAATTGCATGAAAAGTTTTCAATCAAAACCATTGTTGATTGTACAAGAATTTCTAAAATATATTCATTGATTATGATTCCTTCACATTATTATTAATTTATTTTTATTTATTTTATTATTTGGAAAAGATATTCCAAAGTTGAAAAGTGATAGCTTTAGCTATCTGTTTTAAGCTTTTTGAAGAGATAAAAAGTGAATATCGAGTTTTTTACCATAATTTCAATTTTCAATTTTCAACCCAAACCATTATAAATACTTTTTTTGTTTTTTTAGAATATTGTTTAAGGCACTTGGTTATGGACTGGAGGAACCGGCGAGGAGTGGGGATTTTTCCTTGAGATTCCCAGCCCTATGTGAAATGAGTTTCTTTCCAGAGACTGACCATCTGACCTCAACTTAGTCCCTTTGGTCATGAAACGCCGGAGTCTTATTTCGCGCAATCCCAAGGTCCACATTGATCTACAGTAGGATACTTATAAGTTTTAACTATTTACTTAAAGGTTTCAGACAAAGTTTCTGATTTATTATTTGGAAAAAAAAAACTTTTTCCAAAATCACTACTCTCCACTGAGGAGCGGCAATATATGATGAAACATCTGTTTGGAGATGCCACTTTTGCACGGTTAAACACTAAGTCCACCTTTTAATAAAAAATTTATATTTTGTCGAAATGTTTTTGGAAATCATAAATTTTTCCGTTATTTCCTATTTTCGTAATCTACTAGCTGATCAAATTAAAATATCCCTACGCAGAGAACTGTGGAGAGAGAATCAGTAGGTGAAACAACATCAGACTTGGACTATATACATTGCAGATCATGAGAAAAATATTTCTGCAATAAAAAAATTGTTCAAAAAATGGCCGACAGGAGGAAATATGGCGCTGCCTGAGTATGAATTGGATGAGTCTGTGAATGGGAAAGGAACCGTAAACAACGACATATGTAGTGTTTCGAGTGATTTTTATTCATTCATTCCATATATTATGTAAAAATGGTTAACATAAGAGCTGGTTTTTACATGGTTAACATGTAAAAAGTGATGAAGAAAGCTGATTTTAAGGCTGCAGGGAGTTGTCAAGGATAGCCAGAGACAATGTTCAATTGTTGGCCGTTCTGCAGGATCAAAAACTGATACATGTGAAAGCATGTTCGATAGCAGAACGCAATTAATCTGTAGAGACATTTCACGTGTGAGGCGCGATTCTGTCTTTCAAATCTACCAGGTAAAGAACGTTGCCCCGATAAACCATGCTTTTGAGGTAAACCCAAAGTCAACAGTCACGCGGGTTAAAGCCTTTGTGGTGGCCATCTTGTTCGGATTGCGAAACTGACGATTATATCCTTTTTTAAATGCTGGTAACAACCACTGAATGTGACCTGCTATATAGGGAGATGCTCCATCTTGCGTAAATGTTGTCGTATTGAAGCATCCGCTTTGCTGAAGGTGCGAGATGACGAAACTGTGCAACATGTCCGCATAACTAATTGCGGTTATTGTACAAGTAACAGGTCCGGTTGGATGGATTTCTTCGAAGAAAAACCGGCCGATCACAAATGTGGCCTTAAACTCTGTCCGTACTTTTATCTTCAGTGAATATAATGGAATCTGTTAAACTGACGAAGGTTCTCTGTAGCTCAGATGCGACAGTTTTACCGTGTTCACTGTTCCATAAACATGAAAATGAGCTTCGTCACACCACAGAATGTTCCAGGGCCAATCGTCATCCACCTGCATGCTCACCAGGAATGTCAAAGCAAACATTTCTCGGATATCGCCATCACCAGGTTGCAACTCTTGGAGGCTGAGCTTATAGCGATAGTTATACAACGCTTTGCGGAACACCTCTATACTGTTACAACTAACTGCCTTTCTACAGCAAGAGCACCACACCTACCTACAACATTCTCACGTTGCAACGTCTTCGGCCACGAGAGATATTCTAGGTTTACCCTTTCTTGGTTTATACTTTCTGCTTGGACTATAAACGTATCCGTCTCCTCACATCGATGAACCACGAGCCGCAATGCACATGGTGTCAGTGGACCAATGATTTGCGGCGTCTGTACTCGCTAAGCGCTGCAACATCGTTTTCATTCAGAAAATAAGGGAAAATAATAACTACAGAAGTAAGGTGCGTTCCGGCATCGTGAGAGCCATAGCGCTTGTCGAAGAATGTCTCCGACCAGTCTCATTCATCATTTTGTAGCTGATTCGATTCCTTATGAGGTATGTGCTAGGCAAATTTCAACAACTGGTGCCACTCGTAGCGTCATATTTCCCCCTGTCGGTCAATTTTTGTTGAGATATTAAATTATTCTAAAAAAAATAATTTAATTAGTATTAGTTAAAATTATAAATCAAGAGAAGCTTGAAAAGAATTTTTTTTTTATGAAGATTCAAATCTCAAATTTGAATATTCAAATGAGGATACTTACATAACGAGAAGTTACTAAATAAGAGGCGTATCACAGCCTCTTTCTGAGATTAGGAGTAGAACCTGGTAGGATAGGCACGAGAGTATCTTGGAGTAGATCATAGAGCCTGGAACCAATTTACTAAGTCGGCTTCTTGATCTTATCGATAGACTATAGATCATCTAAGGGGGAGCTTCAGTCACCTTGGATCCTAAAGATCATATCACTAAAAGTAATTGCTCTGATAACTATGGATTGAGCTACGACTCCTAATGAGTAAAACTAAAACCTAAGTTTAAATCCTATCACCTAAAGAAGACCTGAAGTCCAAAGAAAAAGAGCGACTTCTAAAGAACTTCTCCAAACAATGGCAACGAGAAGAATTAGCTACCAAGAAGTAGAACTCAGTGACGTCCGAAGTAAACAGGGATATGAACTAAAATTATTTGGAAGAATTAATCCAAGATAATTATTTTCACACGAAGTGAAAAGCCTTCATCACCTACCAAAATAACAGCGCCGTTAGAAGTCAGTGTTGCCTCCTCTAGCAGACGCCAAAGCCCCGGTGCATTGTGGGGAGAAGAAATCAAATGACGAGGAAAGACGCGCCATATTCAAAGCGAGCCTAGAAGGGAGGTTCCTGGGTTGGTCCGGACATATGAATACTGGCGGAAGAATTCCAACCGAACCGAATCAATTGGGACGAACACGCCAATGTGAAAAGCCGATAGAATACAGCAGCCTGTAAGTAATTCTTTTTTATTCCATTTTGTAGGAAATACTGTGTGAGCGGATACGGACTAAATAATTACCGAAGTGAGACAGGTAGAAAAGTTGATTCAACGGAAGAGAACTTTGTTATTGAGAACAAAGATATTAATATTTTCACACAGGTGTATTTAGTAAAAGCCATTGCTTATTATTAACGGAAGAGATCTTTATTATTGAGAACAAATATATTAATTATTCACACAAGTGTAAATAGTAAAAGCCATAAGATTTTGTGAGCGGATATATTCACACAGGTGAAGAGATTAGCCATTGATTGATTAAGATTATTTCACACAGGTGAATAAAGGAAAAGTCATTTCTATTCACGTGCTTAACATTCACACAGGTGAACAGAATAAAAGCCAGCGAAATTTTATTTCAATTAGTAATAGTGAAGAACTGAACTCTCGCGTTTGCGGAAAAATTAAATAGTAAGGAAATATTTAATTGAAACGAGAGCTTCAACATTAGATTATTATAATTAGTAGGAAGTGTACTAAAGTTAAGATTAACATAATAGAGATATTAATTGAGTAATTAATTTCACATCAAGTCACAGAGTTTGTGAGACATGTTAATTTTGTTTAAGAAATATCAAGAAGATATTAGAACTGTTATTCAGCAATTGAATTATTAATTATTGTTTCATTTATTAGAAACAGAGAACTGAACTTTGAGACGACAGCTATAGATGAAAATTTTATGCTGGAAAATTTGTACATAAGCATTTACAAGTCTTTAAATGTCCACTCAAATAAATCGTTTTAAGATTTTAATTTACCTATCGCTACTATTCTTGTTTTCTCGGCTACACCAAGTATGCTTTAGGCAAAATAACGCAGCAATTTTTGAACTTTTTTTTTTTTTTTTTTATTATTGTAGATATTTTTTTCCTATGACCTGGAATGTATAGAGTCCTGGTCTGTGGCTGTTTCGCACACTGGTTCTCTCTCCAGAGTGCTATTCATAAGAGTATTTTAATTTTGAATCCTCTTGTACAAAAGGTTATCAGATCAAAAACTAACAGTTCCATGTAATGAGAATGCTTTATTGAAAACTAGCAAAAAATATCCATTCTTCAAATGGCTTACAAAAAATTGTTATCTTGATTTGGATGACGAAGAAATTGTAATTGTGTGATCACTTTGAAACTTTTCCAGTTGGTAAAAAAGCCACATAGTAGTTACAAGTTAATTTTATATTCCTATTTTGTATCTCGATAAGCCCTACATATCAAATGAATATCGAGATCGGAGAATGTAAGACTTTCCACCCCTTTCTGCCCTTTACCACACCCCTAACACTTATAGCCTTCACCAGTTGGTACAAAATCACGTTATTAGTACAAAGTAATGTTATATTCTTATTTAGTAACCTGAAAACTCAGTAAAGTACCCTTCAAAAAAGTCCCCCCCCCCCCTCCCCCGTTTATACTCCTTGGGATGCGAATATCGAAAATGCGTCGAAAAAAATATCTTTTAGATTTTGACAAAGAACACTCATGCCAAATTTCGTGTTTCCAACTCAAGTCGTTTCAGAAATATGCGTACTCTTCAAGAAGGTTTGCCGCCCTGCTGAAACCCCTATTCCGGATCCGGGTTTTCGTTGTTGATGCATTATTCTAGGATGCATTTGAAACTCCCTGCCAAATTTCGTAAAATCCGTGGGAAATGGCGACGTTATTTCAAAACAAACAACCACACAGACGACTAGACAAACAAAAAAGTAACAAACAAACTTTCGCGCTTATTATATTGAAAAACGTAGAGCTTGGGGCTTCTTGATTGAATGAATTTATATATCGCGCAAATATAAGAAAATGAATTAGCGGATTTTGCTCTGTATTTGTTCAGAATACATGTTTTTTGTTAGGTTGCTGACAATAATATTCTCTGATTGGTTGCGAGAGAAAGCTCGGGAGTCGGATGCATTTTAGAAAGAGAAGGGAAAGCCGTTATTACACAAAATGATCAAGGGAATTAAATCAGGGGCTGGGGAGATGTGTCCAGATTTCATTGTAGCCTATTTTTTTCCGCAGGGTCCTAAAGAGCAATTCTGCAAAAATTATTATCAATGATTACCGCTGAGATTGGAAGGTTATCATCCAGCGATCCTTCAATTTTTACAAGTTGAAATCCACGGTTGGATTATTCAAAGCTGAATTTGGAATACTAGCGTTCTCAAAATGTTTAACTGAAGGCGCATAATTGGAATGTTTCCACTATTAAAATAGCTAGTACCGTTTCAGGAGAGACTGTACATTTTTTCTTTTAGGATGTCGGTTTTGATTTGATCATCCCTTGTATATAAAAAAAAAATCAACAAAAGTGGAGTCTACGCAATACCACAATGATTTGACATGGAATATCCCTCATAGAGCATTCCAGAAGTTCCAAACTTTCTTGGTTCATCGTATCCTAAACGTCTCACAATCTTTTCTAAGCGCACTTAGGCTAAAAAAAATCTAGGTTGTCCGCCTTCTCCAATCTGAAGTTTGTGTTACCTATAAAAAAATGAATTCGCACAGCTTGGGAACCACTGAAATACATAAAAATTATTCTTCAACGCATAAGATAAAATTTAATGGTTTGTCCACGTTGGGGTGCCAGAAATCTAAAGAAAATTTGAGAACTACTAGTTTCTGGACTCCTTTTAATCTCAACTATTATCGTTACATTATTTAAAATAACTCATTTATTAATATAAGCTTAGATTAACCATTCTGGAAAAAAACAACAACATAGTCTTGTTATCATAATATTACATATAATAATATGTAATTCTTCATTTCTGCTTGTGTTTATCAGAAACTGCTTCTGAATTAAGAAGTCATCAATATTACGAACACGATGATTGCTTTTGAAGGACTTTTCAGTTGGAATAATATTGACGGTAATTACAATTCAAGATTACAATTCCTGCGTAGAGCAATCAAGCAAATGTTTGCAATTCCATCCTTTTTCTCATTAAACCTAGAAATTACTGGAATCAAAACAGAAGAGATTGAATGTTCCTTGGACTGATAATAATCTCTTATTTTCTAATGGAGTGCAAGTTACTTTTTTGCAAAGTCGTATGTTATTGCGCTTCATATCTCCAGACAAGTTACTTAAAACATGGTAATACCTTCGATTTCCTAACTTGTAACTGTTCAAGAACTTTCCTTTTTGGCGGAAGAAAATTCAAAATCGTATTACGTAATTAAAAATAAAGAAAATATATTGAAAATCAAGTCTATTTTTCTTTTTCACTGATTGCTAAGAATGTAAACAAAACTTCAGGACATTATAAATCCATAGATAACAGCTCTGTTATAAGGTTTGAATTGGGTCTATTTTGTTTGCGGAAGCACACAATTTAGTAAACTACTGCAAGTCTTTCGTAAAGTGATATTGTTTTTCAGGAAATATAAACATAAAGTGCGAATTTTCGGGATGCCCCTCGAGATTTAGATTATGCTAAACGAGAAAAATGCAGTTTAAATTTAAAAGAATATCTAACAAAGTATAATTTTATTCAAATTCACAATATTAAAGAGATATGATACATGAAAAGACATACATTTTTTACAAGTTTTATTGGTGATTAACAATAGAATAGCTACATACTCTTTAAGAATACAAGAAAGATATGCATTATGATGCAATTATTTTTAAAATCTTAATTTTGTGGTTTTAAATTTGCTTTCTGTGATAATTTTTTAAATTTTCTCAGCTACCAATCTTACCCAAAAAATTTCCCTGTCTTTATTTTCATATTAAGACAGTTTTTGTTACTTATTAATAGTGTTTCTTTAATTTTTCATATTTTATCATTTTCAAAATCCAATATTTCTAGCTGATGTATTGAATAGTGAATTAATTCCATATACTGAGCAGCTAGTGCTAAAAAAAACTATATATTTTATATTTTTCTACATTCTCCTCTTCAAAGTTTTATTCCTCTAGCAGTTTCTGCTAAATATGAAAACTTGCAAGAAGAGCACTGTATTTTGTATAGAAATTCTGTAGTAAGTTTGGTTTTTTTTTTTGAATTTTTGAAGTTTGTACCTAAATGTAAGCAAGAAAGATGGAACAAGATTTAATATAACAACATCGCTTGATAACCAAATAAGTTTTCCGTAATAAATCTTCAATACAAGTTTATTTTCCTGAAAAAGATACAGTAATGTTTCTTCTACAAAGAAGATACAGAAGAAATATTGTATCTTCTTTATAGAAGAAACATTACCCTATTAATTACTATATCTTTTTTAGGAAAATAAAACTTGCATTTAAGATTTATTATGGAAAAAGTTATTTGGTTAGCAACCGAAGTTATGTTGGTTTGTTTATGTTAGATATCCTGATATTTACCATCTTAAGGGCATAAGAACGCTTAGTAATGAAGCTTCATAATTAAGAATTTAATAATGAAGATCTTTTTTAATGAACCATTTTTGTATAAGAACTACAACGTCAACATCGAATAAAGAAAATCAAACTTTACATTTAAGAGTTTAGTACCACTGTCTGTGGGTCCTGTAGTCAAGTGGTAATGCGCTTGATTGCGGACTGGAGGAGCCTGATTCAATTCCCGACCCGAGGATTTTAAACTAAATTCTCCTGCAAATGAGTCTTTGGGTCCACTTAGCCCTCTTCAGAATGGGTATCGTGTTTCTTTCCCGGGGATTAAAGGAGGGCGGTTGTCCCTTTGGTTACAAAACACTGGTCTAAAGTTATGGTCCAAAAATGGTCCTTTTTATGATGTTTTAACTCAGTTTTTTGACTAGATTACTATATATACTAGTTTACTATATTTAATATATGTTAAAGTTAAAAAAGTTAAAGGATGCCACGACAGGCCTATGCAGGCCCAAGGGCTCGCGGGAGGTAAGGTCCCGGTGTTACTAGACCAACGGGACTAGGTTGAGGTCGGGAGGTCAGCCCGACGCCCGCCCGCCTTTAACTCCCGGGAAAGAAACCCGGTACCTATTCTACAGAGGGCTGGGTAGGCCCTAGGACCCGTTTGGAGGAGAATTTAATATATGTATATATATAATAAAATGCTATATCGTTATTTATGTACGTAATAAATAAATTCAGTAACTTATATTGAATTTAGTAATTGCAAGAGCTTTTGTTAAACGTGATTAAATTTGATATGTAAAACACAATTTTATGGACTTCTTTTCAATATTTGTCAACTACTGTTCTTCAAGTAAAAATGCACTTATTCTAAATTAAAGAATTCTAAATCTTATTAAATTTTGGTGTTTTTAGACTCAATATGCAGTTTAATTTGGACCAAAACACGAAAATCTAAAATAAATTAAGGAACAACGCTGTGATCAACATCAAACAACAAATCCATTTAAAATTTTGACTTCTGTAATTTGTTTCAAGGATCACGACCCAACAGCTGTAAATCAATCAATAACTCAGTGATGTAGATTTAAATTTCATAGTCAATAAGAAGTAGCTTAGACTATAGTTCAATTTTGGAAAAATGAATATGGTTTAATATAAATTTCTAAATTAATGTTAAAGATTATCTGTTAAGGATAAAAACTTTTCGGAAAGTAATTGAAAATAAAATATATGGAGAAAAATCTTATGTTGATGTCTTTCTGATATTTTTCTTGAACTACGCCACCTTATATTTCTACCTCTGTTCAATGTTAAGAAGAGCAGAGATCACCAACCAAAGCTGAGGCCGAGTGTTGATCTCACCTGATTCATGCACGAGAAATTTCCCACGAACGGACGGTTGAGTGAATCGTAGACTCATGTAGAGGAGAAATGGCCATGAAAATATCCTTACCCTCCGCCAGGAATTGACTCCTACTCTGCAGCGCTTGACGAACACTTTACCAATTGAGCTACCAAGTTTACCTTTCAGCGCATGAACGGACATACAGGTTCAGTTACACAATATTGTTATCATATTTTACTGCAATGTTGACAAACATCTTATTACACACTCTTAAATTTTAATTTGAAGAGAACGTTATTAATTAAAATTTGAATGCGGATTTACCATCTATAATTAAGTGATAATTAATTGATTTGTAATCTGTCATAGAATACTAATTGTGAATTATTAAAATAGATAATCACTAAGTGAATCGATATAAAATAGACTTTGAAATGTATAGTTTTATAATTTGAGTATTGCGGTTCCATGAAGCCTATAACTGCTTTTCATATTGCCACATGATTTGATAAATCTGTCAAATCCCATACTGCATTTGCGAATATCAAACAAATTAGAAAACAAATTAGATGAACAACAAACAAACATCAACACCAAACAAATTAGATGATTTTATATTAGCTTTATTTTATTTTGATGTGAATAGGACATAAACATTTTAAGTTTTGTGGATAGTACAGTAAATACTCTCTACATCTCGAACTTCGATGTCTCGAAACCTTGATATGTCGAAAAATTATTTTTCCCCTTGATATTACATATTCATGTTAATTTTTTATGTCGAAGAGTTTTCAGTCAAAACCTTGTTATGTTTAATATTTTTCGAAGTAAAAAATGAATTTTTCCGAAAAAAAATCGCCTTTCAGTTGTGTCAAGCAAATAGAGGTACTTTTTAAGAAATTCTAGCAATGTAAGTTCATTGTATTTTAAGTTAAAGTTGCGATCAGGCCCAGAGGACCGTGCAATGCAACTGGAGGGTAGGCTCCAATGTTCAGAAACCTACAGGACAAAGTTGAGGACGGGGGGTCGGCCCGTCGCTCGCCCGCCTTTAACTCCCGGAAAATAAACCCGGTACCCATTCTATAGAGGGCTGGGTAGACCCTAGGGCCCGTTTGGAGGAGAAGAATCGTGGAAAAATTCCCGTCCTCCGCCGAGGCCGGAATCGAACCCGCCACCTCCAACCCGCAGCCAAGCGCCCTTACCCACTCGGCTACCGGGCCCACCATTGTATTTTACTAATTCTTTTCAATTTAATGTAATTATTTTCGACAACTTTTAAAAATTAAAATTATCATTGCTGTATTGTTAACTATTATTACATATTTATTCTTATTCTCATCTATCAAGACTCTAATTTTAGAATATTATTCCGTATCTCGTGTTTTTACATGAAATTTTATGTTTCGGTTATGACCTTGTTATCTTGAAAACTCGTTATCTCGAATTTTTTTTATCGTCCCTTCGACTTCGAGATATCGAGAGTATACTGTATAATACTCAAAAATGGCGAATACTCATCCTTCAACAGGAGAATTCTGGCATAGAAAAGAGGCTGTTTTAGAAACTTGGCGAGTAATGTTAAATGAGTAAAATTTGGAGTGATTTTGTGTAGGCCCCAAACTTCAAGAAAATAGTTGTGTGGGAGTAAAGTGGGAGTGAATCCAAATATGAATAAAAGTGTTCTGATGTTTTTTTTTACATTTATTAATTAATTTTAACGAGTGCACAACAATTGAATGGAAAAGAGACCGACATACTGGAGTAAGATTAAAAGTTTATTTGCGTTTAAAAATGAGTACAACCGGTTTCGCTTTTTTTTTGTGTACAAGGCTTCTTTAAGTCACTTGAAGACGCCCTGTACACAAAAAGGCGAAACCGGTTGTACCTGTTTTTAAATACACGTAAACGTTTAATCGTCCTCCAGTGTGTCCCGGCCTATTTTCCATTCAATTTTATTTATATTTTTTAAAAGATTTTCATGAAAAATTCAAAAGTAATTGTGTGTTATATACAGCTGTAGTTCCAGAATCTCTGAGATGAACAAAAGCGTTTGACTAAAAACAACTTATACACCACTGCATTTATCTACGTCGACATTGTAAAATAGATGTGATATCACTTTAGCCCTGATATGTTTTCGCTATTTTTAGGCTCAGTATTTGAATTAACATTAAAGCACGTATCATACACTCTACCAAATCACGGCAAAACAAAAAGATAAATATCAAACTTCAAAGCCTTTTTGTAACTTTAGTTACGATGTCTAAATATTAATTAATTGTTCTTCGAAATCTCTTAAGACTGAAAATAGGAATTTTTGAAGTACAATCGGCAAAGCAGTGATGAATACTTATGTAATAGCAAATATGCTGCGATTGAGTGTAAGATACATGATGGAGAAGATTAAATTTTGAAATATTAATTTGAAGGTTATTTGTAAGGGCGAAAACATGTGCTGACTAACTGATATATCTATGTTGAAATCACGTTCTCTTCTTACCTTCTTCTTACGTCCTATTGCTTCCCTTGACTTCCATGAAGCTTTTCTATTTCACCCGATCTCGTGCTAAACATTTAATCTCATTCCATGTTTTTCCTTATCTCTTATTTCTTTTTCAACTGTTCTTCTCCATGTCATTCTAGGAACGACCTCGGTTTCGTTGATCCTTTGGATTCCAGTCTAATGCAACTTTCTCTACAGCTTCGTTTTGTTTTCTTAGTATTTGGCCAATCCAAAACCATTTTTATTTATAGTCTAATTGGTAATTCGTTATTTCTCTTCCATAAATTTTCAATGAAAATCCTATTTGGTCATTTTAGGTCGAAGATATCGATTTATAAAGACATTTTATAAAGAGAAAATTATTAGTTGATAGTGTTATCTTCCAAGTTTATAACCATATATAGCTATACTCATTTAACATTAGTATTGAATAATCTGATCTTGGTTTTTAAACAGACGTTCTTCCAAAGAGATTCTTCCAAACTGGTCCAAGTTGAATAAAGGCCCCATTTGCTACTTTTTATATCCCCCAGAGTTCCTCCACTTTTTGTAAGAACACTGCTGAAATAAGTAAAGAATTCTACTTCTTTTAATTGCTTATCACTTATTTTTAATTTACAGTCGGTATTTGGATTGATCTTATTTTCCTTAGTTAGTCTTTCATTTATTTTGAGACAAACGTTCTTCTTGCACTTCTTTAGTCCGGAAGCCCATATAACTCCAACGCAGTATCTTTACGCCTTTCGTTAACTCCCTTTCCTGTATTCCACTCTTTCTGTTTCGTAGAACCTTGTTCATAACCTGCTCTAACAAGTAAGTCTATCAAAAATAAAGAGGGCGACAAGAAACAACCTTCGTATCTAATCTCAAAGTAGTTTTGTCATTCCATCTTCATGAACTACATGGCAAGAGAATCCTTAGTATAATCTTTTTATAAGCTCTACAAGCATAACTGGAATCTTACACTCTTAAAGGATGTTTTACATTTTCTCCCAAACAAGGGAGTCAAATCTCTTTTCAAAATGAACGAAAGTAAGATAAAGTGCTCCTTACCACTCAGCTCTACTCTATATAAGTCTATTCTATATGATCCTAAGTGCCTTGATGAAATCAATACAGCTCCTATTCTTTCCAAATTCCGCCTGTTTTGTAAGCAATGGCTCTAGTACAGGTTCGATTCTATTAAATAATAGTAGTCAATGCCTTACTATATAGTGATAACAAAATTATACCTCTCCAATTATTATTTTAAGAATTAATCCCTGCTTCCATTCTTCTGGTTCTTGATCTGATGTCCTTATTTTAAAAATAAGGTGATAGAACAGATTTACAGATGCATCCAAATCTATCCTGAGTGTTTCAGGTGGTATGTTATCAATACCTGGTGCTTTGCTAATTACTAATTGCATGAGTGCCTTCTTTATTTCAGTTTTAGAAGCTGTTTATGCATGATTCATTATCATCTGATGTAATTATCTTCCTCACCTCGTAATTTGCTGGCATTATTCTCGGTTCAGTAGATGACAGAAATCTTCACTCCATCTATGCATTTGTTTCAGTAATCTACCAGATTTATCCTTTCTAGGAAAGGTTCTTTTCTATTTTTTCTTCAGTATAGTAATCTAATAGTTTTTTACTCTCACATTTCTTCAACGCTTCTTCTGTTTTCATAGCAAACTCATCAATCCATCTCCTGTAATCTTTCTCACATTCTTACAACCTCTTTCTCTACGATATTTCTTGTTTTTTCAGTCTTGATTTACTAGCATTTATTTTTTCCTTTATCACCATATTCCATGTTTTTTCTGATCCAATCTCTCTTCTTGTAATTTCTGTAGTCGATTATAGATACTTTAACTATAAGATACTTAGAGCTACTTCTTACATTTTGCTCTAATTACCTTCAGTCGTTCTGGCACAGCCTAGTGGATAAGACGGCGACCTCACACAAGGCAGATGTATCGGAATTTGGATTCGAATCCCGGCGTCGGCATGGATGTTTGAATAATTTCCTTTACTTAATCTACAATGGGAAGGCAATTGGAAACCACCTCAGTATCTTTCCCTTGAAATTCTATGGATTCTAATAAGGGATTCGCTATGTCGGGAACACTAGAGATCCATAGAACACGGAACTTCAGACACGAACATCGCACTTTGGTGCGAACCGAACAACAACAATTATCGTGAACGGACTTTATTTTCTATACTTCTTCGGAAAGAGCAGAAAAACGATTTCTCAATTCTAACTTATATTCCCTTTGCTTAGATATATCTTTCAGTTATATCTACTATTATTAATATTTCATATTTAGTACTTTTTTTTAATTGCTAGTATCCTGAGTTTAAAAGTAGCTACTACAATATGAAGGTTGCTTCCAATGTCTTCAAGTGATCTTCTAAAGTAAAGTTTCAAAATAATTTTTCCTTCTGATTTTTTTTCCTCCTGATTTTCCATTACATGATCAGGAAAGATTCAGATAATTTTAGGACTTTTTTATGTGGAAAAACTGTGTCTGCTATCACTAAATCATGGGAAGCACAAAAATCAGTGAAGAGTACTCCATTGGTGTTCATTTCTCTCAGTCCATGGCTTGCCATTATATGTTCAATGCCTTCATTTACACTTCCAACCTTGGTATTAGAGATCTCCTATAACAATAATTATATCTTTTTTGCTAATATGTTTCATAGTTTCATTTAATTTGCTGCAGGATTCTTGTTAGTTTCTATTTCAGATATCTCTGGCACTGGTTTATACTCATGTTACGAATATTTGTTTTGAAATGAGAAGCCATTACTCTCCTTGATATAGGTCTCCAATCCATTAACTCCTCCTTGTACTACTCCATCCTTACGTACCTTAACATCTTCTTCATTCCTATAAAAGTAAACCCTTAATAATTTTATCCTATCTTACTTCACTAACATCAAATAAGTCCGATGTTAGTGAAGTAAGATAGGATTTGGAGAACATAAAATTAGTAATGGTTCACTTTATACATTTGATGGTCAAGTTGCTTCATTTTTTATTTTTTAAGTTCTTATAATCCAAAATCTTAATGCATTCTTCCGTTTGAGTGCAAATATCGTCTTTGTTGAATTTCCGGTTTTGTTTCACGTTAGTTTCGGAAATCGTAAAACTTCGGGAAAGCGAATGATCTCCACGGTGGCATGGTACATTTACTACCTCAGGCATCCCGACATACGTGTATCTCTCTCCTACACGCAAGGCAGCGGAAGTTACATTATTTTGTGGCGTGCAGCTCGCCACGTCTTAGTGTCGTCATTGTCCATATTTGGTATTTAAATGCTCTGGTCAACCGTCCACCAACGCATCATTGTCTGATAATCCTGACGCTTCGATCCAGGCTGCTCTTACTCACAACTAACCCACATATACGTGGGCTAACCCTTACCCAGTGAACCCTCACCAATAGCTGAAATTGCATTGGTATGTTAAAATTCATGAAATGAATCTAATTAAAATGGCCCATTCATTGTAATTTAGATTCACTCAAAAAATAACTATTAATGTTATTTCAAGAAATCGTTTATTTAAAAAAACAAGTAATAATAATCATTGACCAGAAAAACTGATTACCATTTATCTCGGAAATACTAACTCAAGTTCGTGAACATCAATGAAAAACATGTAAAAAGACAGTAAAAAAAATCGTCAATTCATCAATGATTGTTAATGAATTTCCGGTTATTTTGATGTTCTTTTCATTTCTTAATCTGTTAATTCTATTATAATAAGCTAGATTAACCATCTACATTAGATTTTTTCCCTCTTGGTTTTATTCGAAAACAAATGGTTTTCTGTGGCTTCACATGTTGACTCTGCAGGAAAAATAAGCTGTTCCTCTGCAGGAAAAATAACTGCTGCAAAATCAGATTTAATGGTAGAAATACAGCACCAACCAAGAACTCAGGTTACCTGGGATGTCGTTTCGGAATAAGAAAGTCTGTTTCTTGATAGATGGAGATAAAATTTCAAAAAAAAAAGTCTTTCCTCCAATAGGTACTGAGCTTGAAAACGCTATAGAATTTTCATATTCGCATCGCAAGCGTAAACATTCGTATCATATTCGACTTGTGCTCTAGACGAAAACAGGTACAACTGAAAATAATAGACTATAGTTTAATTTAGGCTTACATATTTGCGTTGATAGTTAAGTTACTTGTAGAATATATTCACATTTAAAAGACAAATTATAAAAATATAGAAAAATATCTATTAAAATATGATAATTCAATTTCTATCAAGTTTTTCGGAGAATTATTTACTCTAAATACCTTGAAATACTTTTTAAAATGAAGGAGACATGTTTTTCTCTGTAGTTAATACCAGATTATTTCAAAATCTACAGTTGAATTCACTTTCTTCAAATAAAACCTTTACCACTTCGGTATTATCTCCCTGGTTGCTTCTACGAAGAGATTAGACTCCGATAAAGAAATCTCTGTTTTGAAATAGAAACGTTATCTTTTCATTCAACGTATTTAAGAACTAGCGCTTCAAATCGGTCACTCATACATTCTCATCTTTTATGGCAACATTACTTTTCTAAATAGTGCAGCACAGACGCAAATAAAGCAGCAGAAACAAGAATGTTTATCATTGAAATATAATTTAAAATTATTTTTATACGTATGTGAATTTAAGTAATTTACACTAAAATGACAACAAAAGAAGTCAAGAACGTTTAAAAAGATTATAAAAAGATACTTAAAAATTCCAGGAGCCTTTCGGGTTCCTTTGCAGAAAACCCCTCTTCAACACGCAGTTACTCTTTAAAGGTTAACTTATATACACTGGGATGAGAAATAACAACCAATAAAATATTGTATTAATTATTCAGTCTCTAATTGGTGAAAAGCATCATCAGAGACTACGTCATAAAGTAAAAATTACTTCAACTCCTTCTGGAAGTTACGCCAAATGGAACAATACAAAACCCATGAGAGGAATCCAAAACTTTTTTTACTTTTTTTACTTCCACTCGTTCTTTATGTGGTCATTGGAGTCGTTCTTTTTTTTCCGTTCTTCTATTTTATCTGCAATTATTTTTTTCTTTATAATTGAATTTTTTTTTGAAAATCACAGCTATTAATGTATTTGTAAATATTGTTGTTGGGTATTTTAGCGTTGATTGAACCCAATAAAACATTAAAATAGGATAGTTTCTCGGATATCCTTATTTTTATTATTACCCAAAATTAAGAAATCATTAAATCCACTAGAAATGTCTTGTCTTGTAGACATGATGTGCAATATTAAAAGCTGTATCAAAACAGCTGGCTCTAATACTGCACATCATGTCTACAAGACAGAACATTCTAGTGGATTTAATGAATTCTTAATTTTGGGTAATAATAATTGGGTAATATCCGAGAAACTATTGAATCTTATTGATGACTTCTCATCATTATGAAATAGAAACCATGGTCGTGTCATGTTTAAATACTTATTAACTTGTAATTATTTTTTTAAAAAAAGTTTAATCATCTTTGAACCATTCAATTTATGTTCAGTCACGTAAACACGTTATTGTTATTGATTAATTCTGTTTAGTTATGAAATGCATGATCGCTGTGATTTTATTACAAGTTGGCTAATAACGTTGCAACTAAGATCAGTAATTGAAGTTTTTCTGATACAAACGTCACCAGTCATGACGTCATCAACTTGGACTCCGAGCAGTCAGTCCAAGATGGCGTCGTTTTGGGATCGCATAAGCATGACCAAGAAAGGACAAACTTTGCGTAACCAAGCAATGGGAATAGTGTGGAACGTTTTTAATTATTTCAATAATAATAACAATAACAATAACATCAAAATGTATTCGCAACTGTAGAAAATACAAAAACCAGAATGTTTTTGTAAGATTCAGTTACGGATTTTAGCAATAGATGGCGCTATTACGTCCTGGACACATCAATCTATGAGGAAATTTCGTCCTCAAAAGCTCTTCTTTAATGAACTGTACTGTAATTCTTTCTCTAATGCAGTGGTACTCAACGTCTTTCGTGAAGAATCTCCCGTGGACCCTCAAAATTGGGCGAGCGCCTTCTCCCTCCCACCTCGCAAAAAAAAAAAATTTTGCTTTTTAAATAGCAGAAATATTAAAATGAATAGATGGACTACACAACATTCATAGAATGATGTAGCAGATCAATTGATTAATAGATTTAAAATTAAAAAATAAGGAAAACTTTAATAATTTATTAACAACTAGAAGAAAGTGCAAGAAAATGCAATGATTGAAAGAAAAGAATATATCATTATATTAGAAACATATATATTTATTTGAGAATTTTCGGAAAGAATTCTTCTTTCCTTTGTCAACTTCAAATAACAATTCTTTGATGTTATCTGAAGCTTGACAAAGGAAAGAAGAACTCTTCCGAAAACGCAAATAAATATATATGGGTTGAAGATTTATTTATGGGTTGAAGATGTTTTGAAACTTATAATATGATAAGAAGAAACGATATTAAGGAAGAAGTATGGACTTACGTCGTTATATTGCAAAGATCTTTACGTACAGTCGAAACAACTAGAACATCTAAAACGCCGACCATTGACGAGGGATTATGTAAGTTCAATTTTTATATTTGTTTGTTTTTATTCGTAGACAAGTATATTTTACGGTCAGCGTTTTATAATACGTCGTTTTATTGCTAAAATGTTTAATTAAAAAAAAATAAAGATTATTGCTAAAAATTAGGAATATGGAAATGTATCTTTTAGGTCCTCCGTCTCCGATCTCAGAACCAACATCTGTTAAGGAGAAGTTACATTAAGGTATTAAATAGTGAGAAAGCGAGTCTGTAGCTTAAACGATAAGACTCTTACCCCTAAGGGTCTCCAGATGCTGGATTCCATTCACTAAGGAGGCAAAGGATTTTTTTTTTTATCTTCTAGTTACTTCTTCTCTAGAAACCAGAAACTGAATTTCTTTCCCGAAGCGTCCGAGAGTCAAAGTAAACAAGTACCAAGTGTTTGTATGTGCTTAAATATGATTCTTATTTATGTTATTTTCGTTCCATTTAATTTCTCTTCTCAAAGCAAAGAAAATCATATTATCTGCCTGAAGCATCTTTTAGTTTTATCAGTAGTTGAGGGGAGGGCGAAGGTCAGATTTTGATGAAATTTGTTAGTTAGCTCTTCAGCAGAAATCATGCCATTATAGTTGTGTACATAATGACTTATTCAGATCGGCAGAACTGTAAACACAGCTAAGTAAGCCTTGTAAAATATGCATATGTTATTGACTAAGTATGTTATTTAACTTCAATTTAAATCTAAAGATAAATAAATAAATCACGATGGATCATTAATGCAGGCTTTTAGGAATTTTAAATTCAAGACTTACAATTGATTGAAATGTTGAGTTTGTTTTTTTTCTCTACAGTTAGATTTTTTTTTTTTATTAGGATCCTAAAGAAAGCGTTGCATTTGCTTTT